>VYZP01046054.1:0-101628 GCA_013400635.1 Hypocryptadius cinnamomeus | reverse complement strand
AATGGCAGCTCTCCTGCCCTGGGTGGCAATGGCAGCTCCTCTCCTGCTCCTCTGTGGGAATGGCAGCTCTCCTGCTCCTGTGCAGCACCACCGAGCCTTTGGTTGGCGTGTGGGGGCTGCCCAGAGTGGCTGTGGCTGCTGGCAGAGACCTCTGGGATGTGGCTGCTCCAGAGAAGGTTTGTCCCTGCAGAGAGGGGATTTTCTGCCCTGCAAGCTACACATGAACCCTGGCAAGGGATGGTGTGGGGGGAACGGGGAGACTGGCATGACTCCCTTTCTTCTCCACCTCTCCCAGCTTGCTTTGGAGCTGGCAGCACGCTGCTGCAGAGGAGCAGGGGTTGTGGGCTGCTGTGTGTTCACAAGCTTCTTCTGCTCTGCTGGGATTTCTTCCTGGGGACACCTCGGATCCAGCAAAGGAAGAAAACCATGGGGCAAGTCAGCCACAGTATAGGGGTTTGGATGAACGGGATGCATCCCAGATGTCACTGATTTAGGGCTCTGCCGTGCCCTTGGAAGGTTAGAGGGTGGTTTTCATTTTTTGTTTCTTTTTTTTCCCCTTCTTTTTCATGGTTATAAAATACTTTATTGACTTTATAAAAGATTGCAAAAATTTAGGCTAATAAAAGGACTAAGCTATAATCTAAAGCTTCATCCTGGCAGCCTCTTTGCTGCATGAATAAAGACTCTGCAGTGTGGCAAGTTGTACAGTAAAATCTCACTAAGAAATAGCAATGAAAACAACTAATAAAAACTGATATAAACCTCTCGTTTTAAGAATTAATTCAAATAGAGCAGAAAACAATACGTAATTTTCAAGGTGGTGATTGGAAAGGGTGGAAATATCACTGCAGGCTTATAATTTTGTGTTCACATAAATCAAATTTAAGTAGTCTCTTATTGCTGACTATGAAAAAATGATTCCAAATTGTAATTTTGTTACATGTGTTTCTTGTGAGTGGTTTTATTAGTTTTTAGATAATATCAAATCTCTAAGGACAGGCCTGAAGCTAGAATACTTGTAGATTTTCTGTTGCTCTGCTATTTAAAACTTGTTAACCATTCTGATCTCAAAGCAGAAATGCTGGTCCAGTTAAAAATGGTCTTTGACTCCAAGAATCACAGCAGGGATCTTATGGCTGTCTGCTTCTTGTTTTACTGCAGCTAAAACACAGAAGTGACCAAATTTTGTTCTCCATTTGTGCTTACATAAATTCAGATTAACCCCTTAGGAAAGATCTTCAGACTGTGTTTGGAGGCACAGCATGACTTGGGGAAGCAGGAGGTTTTTGGCTTCTGGCTTGGCTTTTGATCAGTGAGGATTTCCTGAAAGGAAATAATATTGAACAGTGGTCTCCAAGCAGCCAGTAGCCATCATAAGTAATGTTTTAAATATTAGTGACTGGTCTTCATTTGGCCTTGGAGGGCTTGTGGAGAGGACAGTGAGGGCTTGATCTCAGTCATGAGCCTGTGATTGAATTGAGTTAGCAAAGGACTTGATGTTTTCACAGAAAACTTGCATAAGCCTGAAAGCTTCTTAGCAAGTATTTATAAATGCATCTTTCTCCAAAGTAACTTTGTACCCTTGTACATAGTGCAGCTGGCTTTAGGGGAGAGTCACATTTAGTCTTCAGGACTCTGCCAGCAAACCAGTTCATCTTTGCTGTAGGGGACAGGTCAATGCTGGCAGTCTTTCTTTTGGGTTTGGGCACTTTGAGTGTTGTAGCCTTAGCTCTGTGCCTTGGCCCTGCTTTCTGTGCAGCCTGCTGGGCACTGAGGAGCCCCTGGGCTGCAAATGCCAGGAGGACAGCCCTAGAGGGTCTGACTTGGCTGCAGGACCCAGAGGATGTGGTTCTCTGCAGTGCTTCCAGGCTTTATGGGCATTTGCCACGTTTCTCCTTGACAAACAGCTATTCCAGTGTCAGCAGGCCTTGACAGAGTTGCTTCCATGGCAGGGGAGGAAAAAATATCAGTGTAAGGCAGCTCCATTACATAACAAAGGTTATCTGGAGACACAGATACTCTGAAAGTCCCCTCTGTTCTTTTCTATTTCCAGGGACAATCAGCTTATTCTCATTTTAAGAGCTTACTATCAGTTCTGACCCATTTAAAATTCACCTGCCAATTGAATTGTATGACAGGACCTGGCTGACCCAGGAACAAAGGGAAATGTTCATATCTTTTAATGAACTGCCACAGACCGAGAGCTGAGAAGAAAAAAGGGAAAGAATAGAGAAGGCTCTATGAGAAACAAAACTTTTTTTCACAAGGCAGGGAATAGGAGCTTTCTTACTAAAATATTGTAAGTGGCTTTGCTCTATTATCTGTTAGCAGCTTCACATCCTTGAATCATTTATTCTTTCACAAGAAAGGAAGTTTGCAAGTGGGTGTTGCTCTGTGCATAGGCCCCATCCCTTTTCTAATGATTATTCTGCTGGCCTGCTCCTCCCTTCCAGCCCTCTCCCAACAGAGAGTCGAGGGCAGAGGATGGTCAGTCTGTGTCTCAGCTGCTTCTGCAGGACACAGGAGTGACTCTGGCAGCAGCAGGGAAGTGCTGGCTAGTGGCTGTAGTTCCAGGGATCAGGACTGTTAAATGTATGGCCCTTTGGAGAAACATCTGCTATCTAAATTCCATACCTGCATTTTCCCCATGTTTAATGTTGGTTGGGTTTTGGTTTGTTTTTTGGGGTTTTTTTTGGGGGTGATGGTGGTTGGTTTTAGACATCTGTATTTATTAATAATTAATTTCATTATAATTGCCACATGCATATCCAGGATACCTATTAGGTGATTACCTGATCTGGCACTGAGCTGCTGGGGACTTGGCAATGGGTTTAGCTTCATTATTTTGTTTACTCTTTTGCCTATAACAGCTAAGGAAAGGTGAACACCATCAAAGCCAGTGTGCAGTTATTCCCCCATCCTTCCCCAGTGCAGGTGGACTGTTCCCCTCTGTGTTCCTTTACCAATTCTCTTTCCTTTCCCAGAGGCAACTAATGGAAAAAAAATGTGCACAGAGACAAAAAATGGAAAAGTGGTACCACTGAGAAAAGGTACTGGGATAGAAGTTCCCAATGCCAAGTACTGTAGGACAGAGTCATTAGAACAGCATCATTTCTGACAGTAGTAATTTGAAGTTCCTTTCTTCTTTAGGCTTTCTGAGGGATTGGGGTCTTTTTATTCCCATTTTCTGCTTTTGGAGAGACAAGCAGTTGGTGATGGATGGATGAGGTGAACCCGATCACACAACTTCTCCTTAAGGGCTGTTGATTGCAGCTGTCACGTGGTAGGGGAAGGTGAAGAACTTTCTGTGTCCTTTTTTATATTTCTTTTCAGAATGAAGATTTTAATTGATTCTGTTAAATCTCACCATTACTTACCAGTTTGATGGGTTTGCACATCAATTCTAGTTGGTACTGAAGTTGATCATGTTCTTGCCACTAACTTACAAGAAGGGCCAATCACAGCTGTCCCCACCTCCAGGGGGCTTAAAAGTGCCTTTGGTTTGTGCATGTGCACCACCTTCCTCCCAAGGTGTGAAGCCGCATGTCCTGCAAAAATCCTGCCTTCTCCCATCTCAAAACAATCAGAGCAGCCTTTAGGGAATGGCTGGTGAGCAAGGGAGGGTTTTTAATGCACAGGCATGAAGAGGGTTCTCTTGATTTTTTAAAATAAGCTCTTCTTGGATTTCATCAGTTGTTCCTGGCTGGGCAAGGAAAGGTCTGATAATGGGAGGTTGCATCCCACATCATCTTCTGTGGGATGATCAGTGTCTGAAGTGATTGTGGCTGCACAGAGTCCCACTGGGCAAATTCTCATACTCTAACAGAGGCTCCTGCCTGGTCATACAGATTTTCCAACAGTAATTTTACCTGGAAAGAGAATGAGAAGTTTTACTTACGAGCTGCACTTTATGAATCTGGCAGGAAGGACTTCACCTTAGCAAAAGAAAAGATGGAATAAAGTGGTCAAGCTCACATTGCCTTGCTTTTGTATCTGTGCAGTTGAGCTGTTGCACTTGATACCTTAATAAGCAAATCTTCTTGTAGCCAAGCACTTGATAAAGTGTCACTGTGAGAGAGAAAATAAAGGGGTGTGAACACTTCAGCAATTTCCAAGCAGTCATGTGAATTATGGACAGCAGGACTTCCCTGCTGGCTTTCATTTGTGGGGGAGATCTGCAAGGCTGCCTGAGGGTCCAGACCTCCTGTCAGGGATCTTTCAAGAGTCTTGCTGGAGGAATATGGAGCCTAATAATACATTTTTAATTTTTCATATATCTAACATAACAAATAAGAACTTAAGTGGCTGTTAATGCTCTGGTAGATGAGGGGTTTATTTCATTTTCTGTCATTCTCATTGCCCCACTGCTTGCTCTTGAGGGATCCAGTTTAAGGTGCTGCCCCCAGAATGCAGGGCTTTGGGGGTTTTGTTGTGGTTTTTTTTTGTTACCGTCTGCATGAAGCTAGGACAGCTGGAGAGGAAGGAATTTGGCTGAAACACTCCTGGCTCTTGCCAGGTGAAGTTACCTCCTGGTGGAAGCATAGAACCAAGGGCACCACTGGTTTCCTCCTGAAGAACTGGCTCTGACTGTCCCAGCTGTAAAGTGTTTAGGACCTTCCAGTGAAAAATGTTCTGAAAGGATAAAATACTACTGTATGTTACACAGCTTTAATGGGGGCTGCAGCTTTTGGTGCTTCCCACCCCTCCCTTGTTCTCAGGTTTCAGTCTCTGAGCTTGTCACACATCTAAAATTCTTAGTTCTGTTGCCTGTATCCTTACAGTTACTCTTGCTGAAGCTATTTGCTGATGTAATTTTTCAGAGCACTAACGTAAGTACTGCTGTGCTCAGTTTATCAGCATTTTTTCAAAACAATTTGTACATCCAGAGCATTTCTTTAACACTGAGTTTTAAAAATGCCTCACACATCAGTGCCAAAGGCAAAAGAAGGTATATTTCTTTCTCTTTTTTTCTTCTTCTTCCCTTTTTTTTTAAATGCAGCTGTTGGCAATAGAGAAATTGCAATGCACAGCTCCGGGGTTGTTTATAACCGGCGTCTCTTGGCACCCAAAGCTGCCTGGCTTTCTTACATGTAAAGTTTTGCCCCAACATCAGGCCTAATTTATAGTTGATATCCAGGACAAGCAGAAGTCAAAGAAAAAGCGATGTTTCCTAGGGAATGAGAAGCCCTTGCCTGGCACTCATGAATTACAAGGCTGAACTTTTTAATGTGTCTCTCCTCCTCCTTTTGCTCGGTTTTGTTGCTGCCTCCAGTAACATTTTTCCTGACTATAGTACCATTGACTCCTGTGATAGTTTAATAGTTTCTGCTGTTTACACAGTTGTCAGTGGAATTGTTGTGATTTAAATTTGCATGCAGAGTTGGTAAGTGCTCAGAGCTGATGGTGCTACCCCAAAGGTAATTTGTATTCCGGGTGCTGGAGTTGTCCTGGTAACACTTAGGTGACTGGAAACCATTTGCAGAGGGGAAGTTTAATTCTGATATTGCTCACTGGTCCCAGTCCTGGGGATCCAATCCAGGTTAGGTGATGTTTGGTAGTGACAAAACTTTGTAACTTTACCTTGTGGCCAGGGCCTTCATAGGGTCTTACCTGTGCTGCTGTTTAGGGAAGACTTTGGAGGAACGCATGAAAATTATACCTCTACTTGTGCCTTCATTTCTGACATACTGAGCTAGAGGATGCTGTTCCTTCTGCTGGAGGCTGAATTCTTATCTCTCAAACTCAGTTTTCAGTTCTGATGCTACTTTTGGATTTCTGGAGGATACTGATTAGCAGGGGCTACGGGACACTTGCTGCACTGCCAGTATCTGTGATGTAACAGACTTAAAAGATAAAAAAGTTAATTAAAAAACCCAGCCTATTGCTTTAAAATTGTACACACAGATTAATGTTTTTAGTGTATGTTAATGCTGGGGATCCAGAAAATTACTGGAGTATTGCAAGTTTAGCACTCCATACTCTAGTAGCCAGGCATTTACAGACTCCTGTTTTGAATCGTCTGAAGTCATATTGCTGATTTTTTTATTGCTGAAAGGTGTCTGGTATTTAATTCTGGCTGCCCTGGAGAGAAAGAAGTGGTATTTTTATCACCTACAGGGACCCAGTAGAGAAAAGCAAGAAAGCATAATAAAACAGTCATCTGAGAGACATTTTCATGGTCACTATCTCCTATAAATCCATTCATAGCTCTTCTTATGAAAATCACAGTGACAAAAGACTTAATCAGGAGACAAATGTTGATACAATGTCCTGAGTTTCTGGGTTTTCTTGCAGCAAAAAATACGTCTTCTGTACAGCATTTAAATCTGGACTTAAATAATACCAGTGCATTACTGCAATACATCTTGGTGAAAGAGGCTTTTAGAGCTAATCTGAATTGGAGTAGCTACAGTGACTTCAGAGCAGACAAGCAATTTCTCACACCAGCTGAGGGCATGGTGCACATTGGGTATTTGGAATTACAGACTGAAATCTGCAGAGCTGTTTCTACATTGTGCAAAGAATGCTTTCTCCACTTCTTGTTTTCCTTCCTTTTGTGAATGAACCACAGGAGAATAAAGCCAAAATCCACTTTTGTATTGCTGGAAGAAAAATTAAGGCTTTGGTAGTGACTTATTTTAATAGAGTCTTCTCCTTTTTATATCTCTGAATGGTTTCCGTAGGTTTTACATAGATTAATCACTTGACCTCATGGAAAAAAAAGGTAAGAAACAAATGGGGTGGTGGGGGGAAGTAATAATCATTGGGATAATTATATCTATGGATGTCTTTGGCTTATGGTACTTGATCTTTCAACAGTGTTCATGTGGGACTCCATAAGCAGTAAAAAGTTCACAGTTCCATAAAAATTTATGTTCCCTTTATTCTCATAAAACACAGATAATCACAGAATAGTTTGGGTTGAAAGAGATGACCTTTAAAGGTCATCTAGTCCAACCCCCTGCCATGGGCAGGGATGTCTTCAACCTAGATTAGGTTGCTCAGATTCCTTCTAACCTGACTTTGAATGTTTGCAGGGATGGGGCATTCACCACCTCTCTGGGCAACCTGTGCCAGTGTTTTGCAATGATGTAAAAAAAAAAAAACTTGTTTATATCCTTCCCTATTCCTTATATACTATACAAAAATTTCTTATTTTTTAGACTTGTATCTAAGCGCACATTCCTTTGGATGCAGCCCAGGACAGGTTTGGTTTCTGGGCTGTGCGTGCACATCTCCAGGTCGTGTCTGGCCCCACATCCACCAGCACCCCCAAATCCTTGACAGGGCTGTTTTCAATCCTTCTCAAATACCTTTGGAAATCAGTTCAAAGATACACTTCATTAGGCTTGTCAGTCATACTTTGTAAGGTTATGTTTTTCTTGCAGAGTCATGGGAATTGCTGATGAGTGTGATTGCTTAATAATGGAGTAAAAGGAAAAACTCCTTCTGAAAGCAGAGAAATTTGTCTGCAGCTGGTGCTGTGGTACAGTGACATAGGGATTGCTTATTAAACTACACCTTCTCTTGGTTTGCTTTGGGATCATTTCCCCACAGAGCAGTAGCAGATTGAATGCCGCATAGGGCCAAAGGCAGGATGCTCCTTCCACATGGCTTTGTTGCATTTGGCTGGAAGGGGCTTGGTTTCGTAAATCAGGGGAAAACTCAATTCATCAACATCTCCTTGCACAATGGGGGAGGGCTGTTTGTGTTTAAAGGCAGCAGGCAAATTGGTTTCTCTTTGTCTTGGCCTTCCTGTGCTATTGCCTTGCTACTCCTCCATCTCCAGTGAGACTCACAGGTCCTTTGTTGCCTCCTGCTCATTTCCATGGCAGCCGATCCCGGCGTGGCAGGCCCAGGCCAAACAGCCCCGCGTGGATGAGCCGAGTGTGGGAGCAGGGGAGAGCCGGAGCAAGAATGGAGCCTGTCACTAGGACTGGCTGTACGTAATTGCATAAATTCCATCAAGTGCATCCCATGGTTTCAAGCCTCTGGAAGCTGTAAATAATGTGTTTTAATTAATGGGTTGCCAGGAGCTTTAAAGGAAATCAGATTGGACCGAGGGCTGCAGAATTCGGCAGCTGTGGTGGCTGGAGCATACGAGCACTTTGACTAATGCTGGTTGTTCATTTCATTTTAATTAAATGACTTGCAGAGCTGAAAGCTCCTGCCGTCCTCACCTAGGTGCTGTTGAAATCCATGATGTGTGGAGCTGGGGAATTGGGCAAAACTGGTTGACAGTAGCGGGGGAGAGACTTTGTCTGAAGACTGCGCAGGGCTGTTAACTTCAAAGTTACGCAAACCACGGCGTTTCCTGTACTGCGTTTCTTTGTGTGATCCTCGTGGTTTGGGTTTTAGGTTTTCTGCGTGTGCAGTGTGATTGGTGGTGACCAGGAAGCCTCTCATTTCCATCCTGTGTTAGCCATGCTTTTGGGCTGGCAGTGAGAAAGGAGCAGTTGCTCTTTGCAAACGTGTCAAGTCTTGCGGAATGACGTGTGCTGTACGTGTGATTCATGTAGCATTTGGTAACACACTGAGCTGCAGAAACAAGCAGAATGAGCAGTGTAAGGGCCACTGAAGGGGAGTTTTTAATGCCTTTTCCTGTCAGTATATCCCAGCACAACCAGGGTTAGGGACTGACTGTCTCTGCCTCGTTTTCTCTCAGTGTGCTCTGAGGTTGTTAATGGTGCTACCCTGTGGCATGGGGATGTGATGGAGAGGAGGTGTCAAAGATGGAGCTGTGCTGGTAGAAGTGGGAGCACAGGGGTGCCTCAGATGGATAGATAAAAGAGGATTGTCAGTCCCTGGTGGGGTCCAGCTTTACCAACAATCTGCCTGCTGCTCTGCCGACCTCGGATCACAGCAACTGGAGAGTAAGGGGAAATGTGCCCACTAAAAATGTTGACATGGTTCCACCATCTGCTTCTACTGTATTAACTTTCCTGACTAATTGCATGTGTGATGCTGTGCCACATGGTAGCTTTGTTCTTTACATCAAAAGACAAAGCTGCTTTGTGTTTCCTGTAGACCTTTGAACCACATTTGCCATTGAAGGCCTTGTCAGTGTGACATAGTAGCTGTTGATGTCTTCTTGCCTTGATGATTAGAGGGCTCCAAGTAAGTGATGTTGGTCATACTTGTTAATAGGTTAAAGGCTATGGTTGCATGCATCATAATTTCCATGTTGTGCCTATTCAATTCCCATCCCCAGGGTACAAGTATTTAATATTGCAATGCACAAAAGCATTTGACATCACATGGTGATGGGTGAAGAGATTTGTTCTTGAATGGGGAGCTGCGTGACCGATGCCCAACTCTTAACCTGAGCACTTGCCTTAATGCAGCGCAGGAGCCCCTCTGCTCGCGCTTGCTGGCAGAATATTAACAGACATTTGTTTGGCGCTGTTCCGCCGCAACAGACTTGGATCAGAGGATGAACCTGCTGTTCAGTCTGAAACGATGCTGCCTTTGGAGACGGGCTTGAAAATGCTTTTGTGTGTGATCCCTCCCAATTCCCAGGGCTCTGATTCAGTGGTCTTAAAAAGCAAGATTCTGGCCAATTAGTTATTGGATACAATGAATGTCTTCTTTACAGAGCTGTAGAAAAGGTGTCTTCACAGGTGCATGCGCAGGGACATCTGTGGCACTGGTCTGTCTAAAGATCATTAACAACCAGGCTCTATTTTTTTTTTAATTATCTTGAACATTCCTAATTGTTTCTGCCCAGTTAATTCCCATTAAGTTCTTTTACTATAGTTATTGGTATGATATAAGAAAGCTTTCAGTAGTGTTTGTTATGGCATAAGGGGTTTCTGTGTGTATTTTTTGTTTTTATGGCATTCCAATTGTTACTTTCCATTCTCCATTTCTATTTTTGGTGTTTGAAAGATGCATACTTCAGGACTAGGGGAACTTTCTAAAGGAAACTTTCTAGGAAAAATTTTTACTTCAAAAGTGACATCATTTTGTTAGTAACTAAGTAAATGGGAATAGGGAATGAAGCTGAAAACACTAGATTTAAGTCTTCAGAAAAATATCCGTTCCTTTTATTGTTATTGACTCTTCATTCTTCCAAGACACTACACTGGGTATTTTAATTGTAATATTTTAGCCTTCCAGAAAGTAAACCATAGTACGTGGAGTTTTTTCTTAAATGTACAGAGCATTTCTTGATTGTTTTACCTTGCAACTTATTGGTTAAAGTAGGACCAGAAGAAAAAGATCGAACATCGATTCAACATTAAGCAATTGGACCATGTATAGATTGACATAAAATGCTGTGCTGCTTCTAATAAAAAATGCATAAATGCAGAACCAAGCAAAATTACAGCTTCATTCCCCCTGCTGTTGGCTGCCAAACAGAATGCTCAGGTGTGTTGTTGCCCATGTAATTCCCTAATTGAGAGCACAAACCCTCATTGCCTTTCCCTATTGTCCCCCCATGTGGATTTGTGCATTGAACCAGTGATACCTCCTCAGGCATCCCAGGTCTGTTACACTTCTTCTTGTATCCCCTCTCTCTATTTCCTACCCACACAAGGCGTCATTTTGCCACTGCATGGATTGAGTCTTCAAATCTCTGATTTAGGCTGTTGATCCTGACTCTTCACAAGCCTTTGCTTTTTTCCTTTTTTTTGCCCTTTCTTTGTTTTCCTAGGAATTGGGAGCTTTGCACTGACTTCTGTTTGGTTTCCACCATGTCCTTAGATTTGGATCATATATATGACAGGGCAGAGATACTTGTTCTGTTAGTCACTACCACATTTTTGGAAACATAAAGCTCGTGCATAGGAATGTCCCGCACGTGTGTTTTACTGTGCTTACAAACACAGAGCTCGCAGGTGTAAATATCAGGTTACTGTTTTCCCACACAGTTGTAAGGATCAGTATGCAGCCTGGACTCAGGCCAAGTTCTGCAAAACAGGGTTTAAACGGTGTTTGTTTCTCTTGCTGCTTTTAAGGCTGATTTGCAGAGGAAGTGACTTTGCCTGCAGTTCTGGGACCCCCCGTGTGTAATGGTGCTGCTCTGCTCTCAGTGGCAAAGGTGGCTGCTGAAATTGCTGCTGCTTCCCCGCAGATGTTTTGCGCTCCCACGGCCCGTGTCAGCCAAGCGTGTCACAGAGCTCACCCAGCTGTGGCAGGGCAGACCCTACCAGAGCAGTGACCATTGTGCAGCCAGGGGCTGAGGCTTGCCAGAAATGCCTGATGCTGATTTGAAGCCCAGATCACACAGCTGCAGTGAAAGTGTGACAGGGAGTTCATCGTACCTGGCTCTGTGCAGGGTTTAGGGCCCCTGGGTTTATCTCCTGCGTGCAAGCTTGGTGTGAAATTCTGCTGGAGGTGCCATGTCTTTAGTGCACTTTAACCTCACAGTGTGTACACTAAATTCAGGCAACAAGAACTTAAATGCTGTGTCCAAGCTGTGAAAGGCAAATTCTGTGCCTGTAAACTCCAGTGTTGTAATGTTTCAATGTGACAGCGTGAGCCGGGTAAGAAAAGGTGGCACATCAGGCTTCAGGGGCATTCTTTGCTATCCTCTCCACTGGTCTTGGAGATTTTCTTACCACCATCTATGAAAAAGGAATCATACTTAAAAACATCAAAGAGAGCAGTGACTGTGTAGGGAGGCCTGCATTTTCCTTACATCTCACTCGGTGAAAGATCTGCGTTCACGTCTTTGTCTCTTTTCTTTGTCTGTGCTCACATGCCTTAGCCTCATTTCTCTAATTTTCTGAATAACTGAAGGCAATTTTATCCATAAAGTATGGCTGTTCTCTTTCCCTGGTACCTGTCTGATAAGCTATGGGCATATGTGTAGGTGGGAAACAAAATTGCTCCATTAACTCAACCACTTCTGCTTTTCTGTCGTACTGTATGTGCTCTCAGAAATAGTTTTCAGTCTGTTTTGTCATTGAGGGTTTGACTCAGGGCACCAGGGACTTTAGTCATCAGGGGCTTTGACTTAGGCTGAGGGTTATAAAACCTGTACTGAAAACAGACATCATAGGGTGTCATAAGAACATCTGAGACCAATTTTGCACAGAGACCACTGAGACCATGGACTTCGGGGATGTTTCTCAGCGTAGAATGTGGCCCCTAGGGTTCAATTCCCAGAAATAGAAAGACAGAATAATATTAAGTACCTCTTGAGGAATTTGTGGACATCCTTCATTGTGAAATAACATGCACGTAGTTGCCACCCCAAGAGCTTCTGTCTTGCAACGATGTCTTGGTTGTTAAAAGAAGGCAAAACAAAACCCAAAGAGGCAGACAAAGCTGGCAATTCTGTCAGCAGAAGTCAGTGTGGATGAGCTTCAGTCAAAGAAATATTTAGAAACAAACTGGAAAGTCGGAGCATACCAAATCCTTTGAAAAGGTCATGACTACAGCAATATGGAGTTCTGGAAGCACATTCAGCTTCCACAGCAGAGCGATGGCTGCTCTTTTCCTCACAGGGGAAATCTCGACTTGAGTGTAAGATACGGTGACCACGCCATCACACGTGGAGGAGAGACCTGGGCAGGCCCTTGGCTGTGCCACAGATCTGCTGCACGACTCCTGGTGTGCCATTTAATGCCTCTGTGCCCGTGTACCTGTAAAGGAGAACATGACTTGTGCGTTTTCAAGTTCTCAGATCTCTTAAGGGGAGCAAGTTTTCTGATAGCCCTTCCATTCAGGGAAAGGCTATATAAGCCCTTGTATAAGCTTTGTTGTAAGAAAAAATCCATTTACTGAAGGCAAACCTTGTCTGTGCCCCTGGCAGCCTTCTTGTCACTGTTGCTGCTGGATGAGCCTCGGTGAGATTTTGTCAGTGGCATGTTTTGACACGGAGTGGTGGCTGGTTTTTCACACCTGCAGTGCGGTGTCGCACAACAGTGAGGTTGATTGGTAGCATCCAGAGGTGACTACAGGCTGGACAGGGCTGTCAGCCTGTTTCTGAGCAAAGCTGCAGTCTATTTCAGATTCTGGTAGGAAAATCTGTCCCTTCTTCCCCTTCCTCTGTAGAAGGACATGATTTTCCAATTTACAAATACAGTTTGGGGGAAGATGGTTGGTTTTTTTCGGGGGCTATTGGTTGTTTTTTAAATTCCAGAGACTTGAACATTGAGGTGATGGGGGTTCCTGGAGAAAAAAAAAGAGAAAATTGTCACAAAACCTGGGTTTGTACAGCTTAAAAAATGACTTATGATTTATAAGTTGATTTTTAAAAAAGGAGGGAGCAGATGTTGGAGGGAGCCTTGCCTGAAGGAGTGTGGGGTATGTTCCTCTGAAGGGAGTGAGGCAGCACTTGAGCTTTCTGCCTGGGCTGTTCCCAGCTGCGAAGCTCCCTAGGACAAAGCCCCAGAGCCCCAACTAAGCCTTCAAAGTTGCAAGGAGAAGATGTCCTGAATACCAAACAAGTGTGTTTGACAGACCTCTAATGCCCTCCAAGCAGCATGCCCGTCCAAGTGGACTTTTGTCTTTGATTTCTCTTCTGCGAAGAAGAGAAATCCTGCTTTTCCTACTGGTGAAAGATGGTTTGTAGGGACAAGTGCTGCATCCATTAGACCAATGTATATATTTGGTAAAACCAGAGCATCCTTTGAGCATACAGCCCCTTCTTAAAGACTGAAATGGCAACAGCAACCTGAGAACAGGTTCGGGAAAAATATTGTTCAGTTTTACCTGATTTATATGAGTAAATTTAGGAAGAAACACCTGTATTTGTAAGTTGAAGTCACTTTAATTTCATACATGAGAACAGTATGTTGTTTCAGCATTCTGCTTTTCATAGGTTTCAATTAGGTTCTGCCATTTCCCTTACATTAAATTCAATACTAAACATGAAAACGGATTTAAATAATTCTAAATAGGAGGATTATACATATTACCATTTTAAATGCTCAAAAGTGGATACCTTTGATACCAATGAAAAATCACAGGTGACATCTCTTTTTCTTCTTTTAAAGTCATTGGTTTGATTTGATTGATCTGAGGGGCTTTAGGCTCTGCAGCTGCGTGTTTTGGTTACTTGAGCAGCAGCTTCAGGCAGCCCCAGAGCCTCTGACTGGGCTTCTGTCAATGGGGCATTGTTTTCTGGGACTGTTTCAGGGGGTCTTGGGGAGAAGTTTCTTTAGAATGTGTTTCATGTGGAGTATCAAAGAGACCATGGTCTGTGCCCGAGCACTGGCTCTTTGAGGGGATCTGATTAATCTTGCTTTATGAAAGTAATTGCCTGCTGAGATGGCAGCGTCAAAAGAAGTGGCCCGATTCAGAGAGTGGTTAAATATTCCCTTTCATTACTTCAAGGTGTCCTTAGTTGTATGAAAATTAAAGGACTTGATGACCCGCTCCACTAGGATTTCCAGATATTTCAACTCTGGGATCTTCTCTGTTGCCATTTTATAGCTGCAAACCAGCACATTCCTGGGATTCCCATGGCAGGATTTGGCAGAGGTGCCATGAGGGGTCAGGCTCCCAGCACAAGGTGTTTGGATGCCTGAAGCAGGGAATGCAGCACCTGCTGGGAGCAGGAAACCACTCCAGGGCGGGTTGTCCACACTCCCTGGGACACTTCCTCCTTTGCAAAATCAACAGCAGCAGCTGGGAGGACTCGGGCTGCAGATGTAAATTGGGATTTTCAGATGTCCTTAAGGACAACTCAGACATCCTTGGGGTAGAAAACCTGATCAAAGGATTGGGGATCAATAGCACATTCTTTTTGAAGGGCGGGGATGCTGTCAAAGTATGTGGTTACGGCTTAGTCTCCTGCTCCAAGTGTTTTCTGAGTTTGGGAGTATGTATTAAGTTTGTGGTGAACATAACTTTGAATTAATTTTTTTTTTTTAATTGTTTTCTTCTGTTGCTGGGAATTTCTGTTTGGGAGTGGCATTTGCAATGTCCTGGTGGCTGTGTTTGTGATTCAGGAACTGACTGAGGTTCTAAACTGAAAACAACTGTTTGCTGTTGAGTTTTGTGTAACCCAGAAGCTTTCTCGAGCTGGATCTTGAGCACAGCCCTCACCTTTGTCTGGGAAGCAGAGAACCTTGTTGGGCCAAGCCAGTGATCGAGCTGGGGTATGTTTTGCTCACTCTGAGACTGGATTGATGGAGGTCCTTAGGAGGTGCAGAGTGACCCATAGTAATGATGTATTTTCTTCTGGGAGCAGCTGGCTCCTGTCCCATTACCCACCGAGCTGTGCTTGGTGCCTCTCAGGGCAGAGTGCTGCTCATGGGCTGTGTTTAAGCTGCTTAGCTTCTGCAATGCTGCTTCTCTTCTTCTCATGTGGAACCTTGTCAGGGGCTCTGAAAAACCACTGGTCAAAGTTGCCACTGAAGTTCCCCAGCATGTAATGAAAACCTGTTTTATGAATTTCAGTGTCTCTGGCCTGCCATCATCTCCCCATTATCACGTCCTATTTTATCGCTGCAGAAGGATCACAGCAAAACTTTCATTGTATGTTCCTTTACTATATTTTGTTACATTTTTACAGCAGCTTGGGTGAAACTGTTTTTTGCTAGAAGACTGAATATTGGCTGTAAATGAGAGCAGATACACAGTTTGATGGGAAGTCTGGTGTTGATTCAGAAATTAAAATAGGAGCAGGATCTACGTAAAGGAATGAGGATAGTGGAACAAATTAAACCAGTTTTCAATGAGCTTGGTGTCTGGGGTTTTTAATCCCTAATTGCCACCTTCCCTCTGCCACAAACTCACTTTGGGATGAGATGCAGAGTCTGGGCAGCCCTGGCTGAGTGGCAGCCCATGGAGCAGATCAGCCCTGTGGCCACTTTCTGCCCTTATCTCCTTCTGTGGAGCTGTGACTTTGATTGTTCTCTATTCAGCTCCCAATTTTTTGAAACTTGTGGGATTAAATTTATTTTCCACATCTTTCGTGTCTTTTAGAATTGGTGAAAGTTGGCCAAGAGTTACTGAAAGGAAGGAACGGGGAGAGGGCAGGGTTTGCAGGGTCTTTGTGTGTTAACACTTAAGGATGCTCTCATTGGCCTGGTTTTCTGTCTGGATACACAATCCAGAGTTTGAACAAAACCCTTTGTCTAAAAATCCTGTGTTTAGATGTTAGAACTATGTAGGGTTCATTGTCTCACGTGGAAAAAAACAAACCCTCATTTTCAAGTGTCCTTTACAGGCAAGTTGTAGTAAGAAAATATGCTTTTTTCTCTTTTTTCTGTGCTTTTTCATTACTGCTGCTGTTGAACAGCTGCATTGAACTGTTGATAAAAGAGGAAATGTTCATTCTGCTTTTCAGCTGTTGGTTTGGGGAAATCCAGAGTAGCAAGAAATGAAACTATTTTAGAGTTGAGCATTGCTTAATATTAAAGATGTGCAAAATAGGAATAAACAAGGTGTGAATTACAAATTGAATCATGGAGGGCCTAGTGTCTTATAAGAAGTAACTGGAAAGATGTACCTGCCTTGTAAAGCCTCTAAAACTGAGGCAAAAGTTAAGTGAGGTTAAATGAAGTGACTGAGGGCAGTGAGAGGATGTTGCCTTTTATTAGAAAGAGGAAAAAAGAATAAGTCCTGGTCTTTTCCAGTAGATTCAGATACCTTGTTTGGGTAAGGGTCAGGGAATTGATCTTTCAGAAGTAGGTATTTTTGGAAGTTGGAAGTCACATTTATGTCATCCAGTCCCTTCTCCTAGCCAGTACAAGGCTTGTTCCTTTCAATGTATATTTATTCCCTCCAATCTAATTAAACATGTCCCCAGTCACTGCTTTTTTATGAAATCACTCTGTAAATGTTCATGCTCTTCACCACTTTCCCTGGGTTCTCTGCTTTTAATTAGCTGCAGGGATGACCCCTGAATCCTTGCTTGCAGTACAGGATGAGAGATGTGAGTAATGGAACGGAAAAGGACATTTTGGAAAATGAGGGGCCATGTTGGGTTTGATGCAGTTTTATTTAAAATTCAATGTGTTAGGGTATTTTTCTGTAAAAAAATTGAAGCCATCTTTCCCTCTTCCCTTGCCTTTCTTTCTGGGAGAAGTAGGAATGCCTGACTTTAACTAAGGGCTCCTTTGGAGAGCTGCCCAAGGCAGAGCTCATTGCCTGTGGGAGCTGAGCCCATGGCCACACAGGAGCCAGTGGAGTTCAGACAGATCTGTCCACCTGCACAATGGGAAAGGAAAAGCAGGAACTGCAGGCAAATGAAGCAGGAGTCCAAGGAGAGGAGCCTCTTTGGTGTCCCCGTGCAGCTGAGCAGGGGAGGAGATGAAAGGCTCTGTGCATGCTTCGGGAGCCTCTCTCTTCTCGTTCCAGGGATCGTTTGCCCCCCGAGGAACAGAGGCTGGGGGATGCTGTGACTACTCACTCTTGTTTGTTTATGTTCATCTGGAAGAGACATGTGAGCAGAGCTGCCTGGGCTGCTTACGGCAAAGGAAATGGATCTCAGGGGGACAATTAATTTTGCTTGACTATTTCTGAGCCAGGTGAAACCATAAAATGAACCTGTGTCCTCCCCATTGTCTAAAAGGGATGTATTTATTTATTTTACATTTTAATGCACCGCTGGCAATTTATGGTGTGAGTCCGAATGAATTATTGATAGAATGAAGGTGTATAACATGGGAGATTAATAAAAAGGGTTATCAGACTTCAAAAAGAAAAAGGAAGGAAAAAGCAGAGAGCTGATATTTTAATTAACTGCTCCCTGCCTGCATTGTGATCCCAGAGACATGAGGATTGAGCGCCAGAAGGTAAATCTGGTTGGAAATAAAGTGATTCCAGTCTTGTATTAGAGGTGAGAAATGAGACAGTGCTTCAGTATTCTTGCAGTTTGAATAATCTGGGTGGCTTTTTGCAACAGAACGTGGAGTTATTGGAATTGAGACAGTCTGCAGAGCTCTGACCCAGTGCTGGATAATAATAGTAGTAAAAAAATAAAAGATAATATTTAAAATATAAATATCTAAAAGCAAAAAATGTTAAAAATAGCAGAAGTAAATATAAGAATCATAGGAAAGGTTTGAGGTCCCCCTCTCTTAATCCTGTTCCTTGAAGACATTAGACAATTTAGATTCAAACAAAGACCAAACACTTTTGTATCCTGCTGATTTTTGTCAGGGGACTGTTGGACCTTCAGGAGGGCATGGGGACACAGTGACACTTCTGGACTCAGCCACTGCTGCTGAGTGGTTGTGCCCAGCTTCATTTTGCCGAAGGGAGAGAACACATGAACCCTACCTGAGGGACACCCAGGACTGGCAGCGATGCTTTGCTGCCCTTTGTGAGCCCCAGCAAGGAGCTGCTCGTGGTGCACGAGGAGGAGCAGTGGCAGGGCAGGGACAAAGCCATCAGTGCCACCATCTGCAGGGTTGGCCGTGTGAAGGGAGTGCCTCTGCCACTCCTCCCTGGGGCTGGCCCCTACTCCTGCATCCCCGTGTCCCAGAAATACATCACACTGTGAGACTGATGGCAGAAGGAGAGCTTTGGTTTAGGTACAATTGTAGTTTTATTGCTGTTTAGATCTCTGGAGGATAAGTTAAAGGACAGTTTTGCTGTGGAAAGAAAGATATTAAGGCATTGAGAGAGCAACTACAAAATAAAATACATTTTAAAAATTAGGTTTGTAATGTTTCCAGTATTACACTGGTCTCTCCTTTCTGGATGGAGCTATGATTGTTTCATTTGTAGATGCCACAATCTTCCCCTAAGAGCAGATAGCAGCATTTTACCCAGTGAGCTTCCCAGCAAGCAGGAGAGTGCTCTCACTTCAGCTGTGCATGGGTATCCTATCAGTGTCAGTATTTCTGGCCATTAAATACATCAGATTCATTAAAACTTGCATTAAATACCCCAGCAGTGATGCGCAATAGCCAGTTTCACAAGCTTTGGATTTCTGAAAGGAGTTATTCAGGAGAAAGTCTTTTTCCTCTTATAACAGATATGCAATGTCTTTGGATGATCTTTAGTATGATTAGTGTCTTGTAAAACTCTTGGTTTTTATGGAAATGGTTTTTCTGTCCTGTATTAGTCCATAATATGTTTCTGAATGGGTGAAGAGAAAATTGAAAATTGTCCATTTTTTTTTTCCCCTCTCATTCTCCAGACTCTGGTTCATTTAGCAGCAGAAGGGGAGTAAATGTATGTTCTCTTTAAAAAGTGCATCCTGAGATTGTACAGCTGTTTAGTGATGCTTTGCAGTGTTTTCCTGCTGGATGTCTGCTCAGGGAAGCTGCATGTTTTGTATGCTAGAAAATGAATGCTTTATTTCAGCCATGGAGGTCTCTCCAGCACCTCACACAGAAATGCTCCATGTTTCCTGTGTGGGCACGTGAGTGACATTTAACATGACTCCCTTCCTGACAGCAGCTCATGTAGGAAAACAAGAAAGGAAAGTAAAAGATCAAACCCCAGAGGCTTATTTGTTGTGTTTAATGCTTTAAAAATGTTTGCTGGAAGAAGTATTCATGTAGCAATATGTGTGCACATGACTTGTAAGAGAGAATGGCTTGGCAAGCCCAGGTCTCACTGTGATGTGAAGGCAGCTAAGCCATGGAACAGGTTGCCCAGGGAGGTTGTGCTGGCTCCATCTTGGGGTTTTTTTCCTACCAGACTGGATAAAACACAGAACAGCCTGGTCTGACCTCAGAGCTGAGCCTGTCTTGAGCAGGAGGTTGGACACGATGACTTCCTGAGGTCCTTCATTACCTGAATTTTCCTGTGATCCTATTAGGTTGTGAGCAGCTTTGCAGGGGGAAGAGACAAATCTCCCTGCCAGCATTTCTTGTGTCAGTTGTTGGCTAACAAAGGTAGATACCAGCTAGCCAGAGAGCATTTCCCTTCAGTGTGGTGACATGAGCTCCAGCCCTTGCTCAGGACTCAGCAGAAAAGCCACTGAAGTCACCACTGCTAAAGCAGTGAGTGAGTGGTGTTACATCAATGCCGAGGCCGAGGCCTGAAGGGACCCAGTATAAGTGGAATTTTCTCTTTCTGCCGCAGTGGGAAGATGCTGACTGGAATTGCAGAGCACATGGTGCTGCACCACTGGCACAGAGGAATAGACCAATTAATTGCTTGAGTTCATGTCTTGCATCTTTTTCAAGCCCTAGATTAATGCAAGCAAAACAAAGAGCGTGGAGTGGTTGACATTTAATGAAATGAATGTTAGTGTTTGAAGGAGTGCTTTATGATCATCTGCTGTGGTGACAGATGTACTAACAAGCCATGAATAGATGGCACAGATAGAAACATTATTATTTAGATTATAGTACTCGAAAGGTGATACTTGTTTGTCTTGCCTGTCTGTAAATCATGCAGCATGCTTTCAGTTCCATGAAGGCAGCAGCTTTTTATAGTAAAAGCCTTAGAAAATTATCTTGAAAAAGAACATCCCTGTTTTTTGAATGGCTGGAAAAAGACACGTAAAGGTGAATTCTTGTCAAATAATGGAGGGGTAAGAGTTCTAGGGAGAAGAAACACCCATCTATGATATGACTCTGTCATGAAGAAACAATGTTGAATGTGAAATAAATCCTCTTAGCACAGAGCAATGCGTATCATCCTTGGTGGGGTTGGGTGCAGTGGAGTTCTTCTGTAGTGTTTATGTTCATGCCAAGTACTTTCTTCTTTTCTTGCAGCAAAGAAAACTTGTGCTGAGTCAGATTTCACTTGTGACAATGGGCACTGCATCCCAGCCAGGTGGAAATGTGATGGGGAAGAAGAATGTCCCGACGGGTCGGATGAATCAGAAGCAGCATGCAGTGAGTAGCACAAAGTGGTGTTTCTCAGACATGTTCTACTGTCAAAGCACAGAGAAACTGAAGCTGTTTTTCCCAGCACTTGCAGGATGATCTGTCAATTTATGCTTGTGTTAGAACAAAATTTACAGACACAAAAGATTCAGGTCATTCAAATCACAGGGTTTACAAACTTTCAGATGTACCCGTTTTCCAGACTATCATACAGGCAGTGCTGTCTAGTCTGGATTTCTGTCTGCAAGGGAACTGTAAATATCTTGAGCTGCTTGTCAGGCTCATGATCAGCAGCAGTGGAGAAGTGTCACACTCACCTGGGATCAGGCTTTTTGGAAACTCAGATTTGGTGTTTTGCATGGTAACATATTGGGATTTATCATCACTGCAGACAGCACTTCTGTTATTTCAGAGGAGTTTTGCAATGTAACTGCATTGCTCAATCTTCTTTTTTTTTTTTTCCTCTGAGAACAAATGAAAAAAGCAGCAGATGAAAGATGAGGAATGTAAAATAACTAAAGCTGAGAGTAAGATGTTAAGTGACAGATGTTACTGTAGGTAACACCCTTTAAAAACCCAGTAAGTAATGAGAACATTCTTGATTTTATGTAGTGCATTTTATCATGGCCTTTTGAGGAGGCCCATTTGTACTCCATTGTTCTAGAGCTGTGAAAAGTTGTCTGATGTTGAGTTGAAGGGAATCCCAGGGATATTTAAATGAAAATACTAGTATCTAGACTTTTATTTGTGTGCTTACTTGTATCTGCAGATCTGTTCTTGCTAGAGCAAGAAACTAGTACAGGACATTCTATTGAATTTCCAGTCATGTACTTCACAAATATTCTCATGAGTCAGAAGCAGTGTTGGAGGAAGTATTTTATCAGATCTTGCCAGAATGGGATACATAGAGGACTTCAAAATCAACCATACTTTTATTTTTAATCCTAGTACCAGTCCTACTTTCTCCCTAATTAAGGGAGATGAATGCACTTCTCTTGCATAAAATGAATTGAATTCATTTTGCAGCCACATACAGGCTGCAGAAAAAATTACCTCAATAAATACATTAACATATTTATGTACTGTATTGGTTGGTCTTTCACCCTGCATCCTCCTTACTTAAAAGCTGCCTCATTAATGCTACTTCCACTACCTGATTGTCTGAAGGGGGGCTGAATAACTAAGCAGCTTCATTTGCTGCAGTCTCTGCCTGCAAATCTCATGTCAGAGGTCGTAGCACAATCTGTGGATAGGCCAGGCAGCACTGAGATCCCTGATGGTTTCTGTTAATCATCTTCCATTCCTTTTCTACCCATTTCACCTTTCATTTTTTTCCCCTACTTATTTCATCCTCTGGGGGAATCAGCCTTAAATCTTAAGTATCACAAAAGAAACTTGACCTGAGCCTCAGATTGTTACCATACAGGACTGCTGTCCTCAGAAAAAAGTAATTTGTTCAGATTTTTGTGGGGTTTTTTTAAATTTTTTTTCTTCCTACTTGAAACTTTCTAAGAGACCAAAGTCTGTGTTTCTCTGGTGGTTCTTCAGTTCAGAAAAATAGATAGCCCATGAAACATCTTCCTGCAACACAGGAAGAAGTTTGTTCCTGTTCTATTAAAGAAACTATTAAAGAATGTTGGTCTTTCCTTGTAATTTGACCCATTACTGTAAAAGGCCTGAATCTTCATCTTTGTAAATGTTATTTGATATGAGGCTGTAGTGACAGAAAGTGTAGTGACAGGCAGAATATATAGATGAACATTCCTGTATGATACTTCTCTCCAGTCCCATTTTCTTTCTCTGTGATGATATTGAAGCTGGACTTTCTTCCTGTGTCAAGGGGTGACTGCAGGGCCTGTGGTTGTCACATTTCCCTGCTTAGAAATGCAGCACAGTCCTGTGGAGGGGCCTGCCCTGCAGAGCTTCCCTAGGGAAGGGACAGGTTGGGAAAGAAGAGATTTCTCACCTCTGTTAAGATCAAACTGCTTTATAAAATCAATGGCTCTCAGACAGGCCCCATAATTGCCAGCACCTCTGCCAGGATCTGGGGTTATTCCTCAGTTAATGCAGCACTGGGACATTGTCCATACTCCATTCAATCCAGGGAGTTTAAGAGCACTAATAATGCTGACTGTTGCATTTTAGGAGTACTTCCAGCTTAGAATGTGGTGAAAACAAGGCTGTTCCTCTCAGCATCTAGCCACCTGCTAAATGGCTTTTTATTTTCTGAATGCTTTTGTGGTGTGTTTTTAAATATAGTTTGTGCTCCCTTACTGGTAGTTAGGGATGTCGTGTCCCCATCTCTTATGCTTGGTTGAAGGTAACAGTTTGTAGAGTTTGGTTTTTTGGTTAGGTTTTGGTTTTTGTTTTTACAGAACCAATATTGTACTTCGGTTTTTCTGTCTTCCTAATCACTGAAGTTGCTCAGCTTTGTACCTGACAATATCCTCTCTAGGGACATTAGCCATTCTTAGGTGTTCAGGACAACATGACCTGTGTCCTGTTGGATAGGTGAGATGGCATCACAGCTGGCCTGATTTCTGCTGGACCTATGATGTCTGCACTTCTTCTGCTATTCATGCAATTATTATTTTTTTAACTGTTTTCTTCAAGCCACTGAATGTGTCTGGGAGTGGTGGCTGTAAGGGTATCTCATGAGTCCCATTGAATCCTCAGCCGATTAAATCTCTAGGACTTCTCCCTGTTGTGGGTTCTGGTTCTAGTTGAAGGTTGATTTGTTTCTAGCATGGACTGATTTCAGAGGAGATGGTTATCCAGGCTTTTGTTTTGAAATGGCTCATTGTAAATAAGAAGCTGGTTATATTTCTTCATTTTTCTGCAAGACAGGTCTCTGGCAGAAGATTTTCGGTAGCTCACATGTACTCTACATTAGAGAGCCCACCATATGCAGAGCCCTGGCCCTGTTTTTCATTACTGTCACTAAAAGCAGCCCAGTGTGGCTTGGTGATACCCTGGGGCTGTGGTGCAGCCACTGCTGATATACACAGGCTCTGCTTATGAGTATGGAAAGATTCCTCACCTTTTCCTTACCCAGTTCTTGGAGCTGAGAGAGGGGGAAGGGAAGTCATTTTTCTGACTGAGTTAACAGAGACCTCCAGCAAAATGAATGTTATCCACCTAATGCTGTTCCAGCATAGGTACTGAATCATTCTGCTTTTTGTACAAGCAGGAAATTTTAAATTTCTCTCTGAAGAATTTAGGTTATTTAATCAGTGACTTAGCCAAAAGAAAATTAAAATCTCAAAAGAAAAATAAAAACAAATGCTAACAATCAGTAACAACAGTGATGGGAACACAAATTAAAGGGATAGAGCAAGTGAAAATCTAAGCTGGCAAACTCCTGCCTTAGGACATTGTATATATAATGAGATAGAGGAATGCAGAGAGCATAGGCTCACCACTTATTTCTTTTTCAGATATGTGACATTCTCCTGGTTAAGAGCAGAAATTATTGTACAGAAAGGTACAGGGTGTTAGAGTGTAGGATGTCAAGAGGAAGAAAAAGAGACTGGGAAACCTAATTCATATTGCATTTAATAGGGCAGGTTTAATAAGCAGCAGTTCTGGAAATAGATTTTAAAATGGAAGTGGAATATAAAATTAAACCCTGAATGTTGGTTTGAAATACAGCACCAGTTCAGGCACTTCTTTCTTATTTTGAAGCATATGTCATGAGTGGTTCAGGAAGATGTATCCAAACTTGACAGTTATATTTTTAATGGGTATTTTTCCATGGTCCCAGGCACTCTGTGTGCTGCTGCTATGTGTGCTGATCTCTCTCAGTGCTGGTCAGTTCTGCCCTCATTTCCTATTAAGTTGCCCAAATGTAAAATGCTGTTGTTGGTAGCATTGATGGTATCGTTCACCCCCAAATGCACAATCCTCTCCCAGCTCTCTGTTCAGCCCAAAGGATATTACGTCTCTATTATTCTTCTTTGCTGCAGATTTCTTGCATGACTGAGTGGGTTTGGTCACATTACTATGCTTTTGTGGAAAAGGACTTAATAAACTGTTCCCTGCCCTTGGAGAATTTTTCCTGGACAAGGGTGGAGTGTTCCTTTCAGGGCATCGTGTGCACTGGGCCATTGAATTCAAGTAGCAAAAGAAAAAACTAGGCCAAATCAGCCAGGCACAGCCAGATACCCAGTTTTGGGACCTGGGGCAGTAAAGAAAGCTTTTTTTTTATTCCCCCCCCCCNTTTTTTTTTATTCCCCCCCCCCCCCCAAGGTTAAGAGCAGATCTGTTGGTATAAATGTGATAAGATGTTGGGGCATTGCAAATGCAGTGGAACATGTGAATTAAGGACTGTTCTGTTGGAATAATCTGTTAGGGGTCATTTAGGGAATTGAATACGGTGATGTTAATGCCAGATGTACAGGTGTGCATTTTAACAACACTCCAACTGCACCAACTGGCTACAGCCAGCATGAAATACAGCACTGTCCCCCTGGCACTGTCCCTGCTGGGCCTTTGGGAGCACTGCTGAATTGCAGCAGCTGAGGAGGACCCCATCTGTAAAGCAAATATAGGACAAGGTACTGGATGTGGAAACACTTCCAGAGCCACAGGATCCTCCCAGAGACAAGGCACAAAAGTGGCAGTCTCACTTTCCAGGTGCCCAGACTGGTTTGTAGGGCTAGTGATGAAAGCTTTGATTTGTCAATGTGATCAAATTTATTGAGACAGAATAAAATGAAAAATGCCATGATCATCTCTCCATGAAGTCATGGAATAATTTAAGACAGAGGTTCATAATTTGGACCTTTGGGAGTCATCTAGTCCAATTCCTTGCTCACACTGGACCCCTGTCCTCATGTTTGACCACCCCTATTAATGGAAAAAATCCCTTTATCTTGACAAACTTTCCTTTGTTGCAGCACATGTCTGTCACCTCCCATCCTGTCACTGTGCACTCTGAGAACAGTCTGGCTCCATCTTCACTATTCCCTCCCATTTTAGAGTTGAAGGCAGAAATGATATCTTCCTTTAACCTTCTCTTCTGTTGGCCAAACAAGTTCTGGTCTCCTAGCCTCTCCTTGTTTATAGTCTCTCATTTCAGATTATTTTGTCAGATAATTGGCAATGATGCAATTCTGTAATCAAGGATACAGTTTTTGCATTGTTCATTCACCCCTGTCACAGCTTTATCACATCCAAAATGTAACTTGAGCATTAGTTCATTTCTCTGGTTTTAAGATGCCACTTAGCTTCCAGGTCTATTTTGCAGAGGGTTCCAGACTCCTGAGAACTCCTTTTCCATGGAGTATTTAACAGTAGAGATGGACAAGACTTTTTGAGCTCTGTCAGCAGACCTGTAGTTCCCTGGGCATGGTGGCTTACATTCCCTTTTATTCTAAGTGTATGTGATTCTTCAAATTCTCACAAATGGCCATTTACCCCTGCTTGAACCCTCCCATCTCAGCCCACAGCTTCCCAAGTGCCTCTGGATCCACAAGCACTGCCCGTGCCTGGAGTGCCTTCAGGTGTGTCCTGACTGAGCAGCCCTAAGCCGACCTCAGTATCCCAGAGGATCCGCAGGGACTGACACGAGAAGGCTGTGACAGAATAAGGAATCAAATCCAGTTTTTCTGGCGTCCTGTTCCTTTTCTTGGAGCGTGAAATTATTCTTTTTACATCAAAGGAAATTCAGCAAACTCAAAGCTGAGCAGTTTATCTCCAGTAGTGGGATAACTTTGTCTGTGGCTTGTGGGCAGTGAATTACATCTCCTTTTTGATGATGATTACATGGCTTTGGTGATCTCAGCATTTTACTTACCTAAAGATGTAAATGAATTTAGGATTTGTAATGATTGTGCTGCAATTCTACCACTACTGTAAAGTTTAAAGTAATACCTACTCAAAATGTGTTTTTCCTTTATGGGAATGTGTTTAGAGCAGTGACCTTTGCAGAGGGCTGACCAAGTTCTGTAGGAAAACCAACTGAAAAACCTACTGGGTCTGGTCTGATGTTTGTATTGTTCTGTTCTTAGGCAGTGTTATCTTGTGAGGGAGTCACTTTTTCATGTAGCATTGTCTGCTTGGACATTTGCAGTGTTCCTATCCCCCAGATCGATTTTGAGCTTTCGCTTGTTGTTGACAGCTACAAAGTTTAAATACCAGTATTTAAACATTTTCCATATTGGTCTAATGGATTCATGCAGTTTATAGACAGGAGTGGTCATAAAAGAGTTGGATGCTGCCATTTTATGGCTACAATTAATCTTGCAGTTATTTCAATAGGAGAGAATAGCAGGAAAATTAAAGTTGAGTGTATGAAGCTCTTGTATGTGTAATTATTTAACAGGCTATAAATATTGGACTACTAAAAACATAAAAGTTTTTCAGAAATCTCAAGTAGCTTTTCATTGCTTGGTGCTTTTGTTTTTTCCATTCTCTTGCTACCTGCTTTCTGAAATTCAGATTACCTGATTTTTATATTTATCCTTTTGTTTGTTTATTGAGGAAAGGATGCGAGAATCACAGTTGTTTAACTATTATGACTGATGTGAAAAGGAAATAATTTCTGGGAATCAAAGGCAAAACATAATTTGCAAACTGAAATGTTTTAACTCAATGAAGTAGTATTGCAGTACAAGAGCACAGACAGCCCTTTTCACATCAGCCCTTTTTCACATGGGTTGGGTGAATTATGGTGTGAGGAAATTATGGTGTGAGGAAAATAAGCGAATATCAAATGACTTTATCTTAAGGTTACTGACATTAAAATAGCTTCTGCATTTTAGTGTCATAATGAATTTTATATTGAAGCTGTGTTTCCTTGTTCTACCACCTTTTCTTTGATGGGTATTTTTCCTCTCTTTCTCCATTCCTGCAGTTGTAGGATCCTGTTTTCATTCACTACCACTGAAACCTTTTGCAGTTTTAACAAGGGTCTCATGACACTGCATCCTGCTTCCTTTAGGATTAGGATCACAATTAAGACTGGTTTAATAGGCAGTCTCTGCATGCTTTGGTAGGTAATTTCTGTAATTTAAGCCTTGCACTGGAGATGTTTAATGCCTGCAATGCTTTCAGTGAGATTCTGCTCTGGGGTGAGGGTCAGAGCCAGCACTGCCTGCACGTGTGAGAGTGGTGTGGATCCTCCCTGTGCCTTTGTGGGATGCACTGAGAGCCAGAATCAGGGCTTGGCTTTAGCATTAGCTGCAGCCTCCTTTCTAGGGACAGTGTGTTCATGACTATATTTGAAGTGACACATTTCTGCTGACCCTTTTTGTCCTGTATTTTAACCTACTACAACACATTACGAATCCTTTGCATTAAAATGCAGAGAACTGGATGCTTTGTTAGACCACACGTTAGGCAGTTCTTGCACCCTTTTTCTGGCCTGCACTCATCATCTTACCCTGTCACTGGAGCTCTCTAAAGTTGTATGAGACTGTGATTCTCTGTTCTGGCAGAGGTTGCAAACATAACCACACTTCTCTTTTTTTCCTGTACAGGGATTAACATGTGTAATGTGTTTGACAATCAATTTCATTTCTAGCCATTGTGTGTGCATTTATGTTTGTACAACGATACATGTGTGTTGAGAAATGCACATAGACACACAGAGAAAAGAACAATTGGTCATTGTAGTATTTCACCAGGTATATCAGCCCCATGTGGAGTGTGACTGAGAAACAGCAATTAACATACTGAATTCCACTGGAATTTGCATTGCTGCTTCACAGTTCCTGCCTCTTGACGTGTTGCAAGTATCAACCTTGGAGCTAAGTTGTGAGAACCAGCAGGGATATTTGTAATGAAGTCAAGGTGTAGGTGGTTAGGGAAAGTCTTTTCTTCCCAGCCACGGGTCTACACATCAGTGTTCTTGTGCAACAGCCTGAACACATTCAATTAAAATTACCATCTAAGCTGCCTGTTCCATCCTCTAAAAAAGAAAACAGGTGGGGGTTTCTTAGTATGTATATAAAAGATGAAATGCTCACTCTGAGATAAGAAACACAATTATTTAATAGCACCAGAGCCTTTTCAGACTTACTTTCTTTCGGACATAAAAGGGCAAGAACATACTAGAATGTATTAAATCTGTGCTTATCTACTGAATCCTTTTTTTTTCCCCCGAGTTCTTCATGTCCTCTTGGTTCCTTTGAGCAGCATTTCACTTGTCAATACCTTTTAAACCTCAGAAGAGTTGCCACTTTAGCATGGAAAAAACAGCATCTCCCCTTGGTAGGAGCCTGGGCGTTGTTGCAGCAGTGTCCTCACTGTGGCCATGCAGGTGCTGCCAGGAATGGTGGAGGATGATCTCCTGCAGCTGCTGGAGGTGGGCTGGGACACTGCACTCAGATTTTCCTTTGTGATATGAAGTTTTGGGAAGTCCTGAATGCTGTTTGTTTTATTCAGTCCTTTGACAGAACAGAGAGGAGATACGGTCCTGGTAGATGGGAGGTGAAATACCAATGCTGCACCATCCTCAGGCAAGCTTTTAACTTTAATTTTAAAAGTACAGATTTCATGAAGCAGGAAAAAGTGTTTTACAATGAATTCTGGCAGTGTCCTGGAGACCTGTATAATTTTTCTTTCTATGACTTTATCACTCATCTTGACAGGTTTCATTATGTTTGCTCTTCGAGGGACCTTTTGTGCCTTTATTTTCTCTCGTGACAAGGAGCACTTTTGCATCCATAATCTCTTTTACAAATAGATCTCGTCTCAATGCTGCTCAGCTCCTTTATCCTTTGTACAGTTTTGTCCCCCTAGCATTCTGTGGGGCTTTTTCCTCCCTGTTTTGATTAGAGTTGGAATAATCTCAGTGAACAAGAGAGAGAAAGTGAGCCTGGGAGGAAGGAACTGAAGGAGCAGCTGCTGGTCCCCTGGGGGCTGTGCTGGGCTCACAGCCCCGTGCCGGGTGCCCTGGGAGCATTCCCTCTCCCAGGGCCAGGGAACAGCCTTGCTCCTTGGTTAGCCATGGAGTGAGAGGCAAGGAGCCACAGGAACCCCCTGCTCTCATTGTGCTTGAGCATGTGCAGCAGTGGCGCTGCCTGATGTCCCCTGAAGGGTTTGTTGGTGCTCATGTGCCTGTCCTGGGCTGGCATCGACAGCAGAGCACCCACTGTGCTGACCTGCCTGGGGAGAGGGTGGTGCCTATTCCAGTAACAGCCTGGCATGGTTGGTAATTCCAGTTCTGGACTCTTCCCTGTGACCCTGACACCTTGTTTTAATGATATTTCGTCTTTTCAGAGGAGGAACTGAAAAGTTTTTCTGCTTATCAGTTACCTATAAGTGTAACTTCCACTGTTTAATTTTTAAAAATATCTGATTGCTGGCATTCTTAGAAACAGCATCTTAAGCAAGTTGCTTCAGCTGAAAATGACTGGGAAGAAATCAAGATAAAAAGCTATTGGTAAGATTTTCTAATATCTTAGATTTCCCAGAGTACACCAAGCTTTTGTATAGTGTATGTAAAATGAAAAAATCCACCCTGTAATAATAGATTTAATTAAATGAATCTGTGAGGAAAAATTAAAGTGGGCTTTGGAAGAGGTAATTCAAATGTCCCAACTATTTTATCTCTAGTCAGATACAATGTTTTGGTTTTTACAAAGAAAAGCACGTCCACGCTTCTAGTAGGGCTTTTGATTATTTTAATCAATGGTTTCTTTCCAGCTTGCACAATATGTTTACTTCTAAGAATCAGCAGTGCTGTGGAAGATCACAATAGAACTATCTATGTTTTTTCTCATAATTAAAGTTCTATTCTGTTTCCATAATTACCTGATGTGAAACCTGGGAAAATGGTTCCTGATTCATTATATTCAAGCCAGACAGTGAACTAAACAGCTCTTAAGGGATTAAAGAAACATTGTCACCCTTAAAATCACATTTTAAAGTTCCTTTTTGCACATAACTGCTCTACTACAAGCCCATTCGAAATTGTTCTTCTGTCCAATAACCAACAAGCACTTAAACCACCAACTTAAATCACAGTTTGTAATTTCAGCACCAAGAGGTGCTTCAGAAAAGGGGTCCTGTAATAGCAGTCCCAGTTTCCTTTGTAATTAAGTAATTGTGTTTGCAGTGTAATTAAGCAATTGAGTTTGCAGCAGGGCATTGCTGAAGCCAGTGGGGTTCTGCCCAGGCTGTGCAGCTGCCTTCCAGCACAGAGCTTATGGCTGTGCCGATGTTCTGGGGGTCTGGCAGAGGGATTTGGTATCAGAACAGACTTGGGAGAAGCAAGGAGACTGAGGAATAGCAGGAGGAGTGGAACAGCTTAAAGTAAGATCAGAGGGTCCCTCATCTGACACCAGGTGTGGCTTGAGTGTTACCCTTCGTATACAGAGATAATTGTGTTAATTATAATTAATTCATTATAGTTACCGTACATTGGGCAAAAGCAGCCTCTGAAGGTGGGTTTGAAGAAGAGGAGCATGCCCAGGAAATATGGGAGGATGCCCTGTGCAAAGGGCAGGGTGAGCAGCAGTTCAGGTAGGAGGGTGAGGGGAAGGGCTGGGAGAAGCAGGAGTCTGGGGCCAGTGGTGGAGCACACCTGGTTCTGTGCTGTCCCCTGTGCTGAGGCAGTGGTAGGAAATGAAGATATCAGTGTGTAGTTCTCAGGGGACTTGCAGGGCATCTTGCCACAAAGTCCTGGAGCTGCGGGTCTGGCAGTCAAGAGCCCTGGCTTTGTTTTGGCTCTGCTGCTGCCTTGTGGTGGGGCTGTGGGTGACTGAAGTGGTTAAAAGCATCACCATCTGCAAAAGAAGTGGTGTAGTTTTGGCAAGGCTGCTGCTGTGTCATCAGAACTGGGTGATTGGAGTATGTCTGATTATATTCCTCTCTGATAGACACCAGCTAATAATAAGGCTATAAATTGTGATTGGATTTTTCCATTGGGTTAAAAGCTTTTAACTGTGACTCTTGTTGGTCTAACTTCTTGCCAGGTTTTTTTGTTAACTGAGTAAAGGTTCAGCACATGGGACATTTTAAGTTGACTGTTCCTCTTCCACAATCCCTTACTGAAATTTTTCATCCACAACTCTTTAGTGAGATACTTTCTTAAGTCACTGTTTTCCAAGAAGTGTAGGTAAGGAGTAAAGCCTAGATATTCACAAGTACACCAGGAAATATCTATAGGATCCAGACTGAGACTTCTGAAAGAGATTGTCAGTGTTTAAATGCACCCTTTGGGATGCTTCAGTGTAGGCAGCAGTTTCTAAGGTGAATGCTCTAAATTAACGGATTCTGGGAAGCAATTCCTTTTGCAGACTCCTGTAGTGATGGTTGGAAAGGGGGCATCTGGCCATGCCTGTGCTTTGCTAACATGTGTACATGCATCAGTAGCTCAGTGAATGCAGTGAGGTGCACAGGCTCTGACAAAAACTGAGCTTAAGTGACTTCTTCAAAACCATCCGTGGGAGTGTTTAAAAAAGAAGTGGGAGTTGTGAATCTGTGTAGCCTTTAGGCATGGATCATCTCTCCCGTATGTGCCCTCACATTTTGCCTTTGCTGTTCTACTGCCTGCTGTAGCTGGATTTTATTGTCCTCACATTTAAAGGTCACTGTTTTTACTTCCAGTTGCTGTTGGACTGGGAGCATGGATTTTTGGGTTGTGGAAAACTCAGCCCATCATTGCAGAATGTCCTTGTCTGAGTACCAGTTGTGCTCCATTGCTTAGTGTGTCTTGAGCTATTCCTTGTTACATTTTGTGAGCTGGAAATCTTGATTGAGAAGGTTTAAAGAGAAGGTTTTAGGCAGAGGTGTGTGTCAGGATTATGGAGAAAATTGAGAATTTTCATTGTTCTTCTTTTTCCTTCCTTTCATTGTCACACTGTGTGGGTATAAACATTATACCTTGTTTTATGTGAAATGCAGGATTGTCCTTTGCAATGGTACTTGGAATGCAAACCAGAAGAAGTAACAGATCAAAACTGCTGGTGGCCTGAGATTGGTGGTGGCCTGAATTCTGAGCACAGTTTGAGTCCTAATGCACAAGATTTGTTTATTTAACAGTGGCCTTTGCATTGTGCTTGTACATAACAACTCCTATCCACCCCTCTGAGTTCTGCTTTACAGTTTCTTTCCACAGAGTACTGAGCAAGGAATTTCCATGTGTTTCTGTTTTCTTTATGAGATTAGAGCCCATGATATTCTCAGCATATGGTATGAAATATTTATTATTGTTTTTAAAGGTTGATTTTAGGAGACAGTCTGTGATGTGACTGCATTTAGTAACATAAATGAAAGTCCTTTTCTTTTTGCATATATTTAAGAAACTGTGAGGAGTTAGTCATGGTGAGTTCTAAATACCAGGGAGACGACCACTGTGAAAACATTTCAAAAGGAAGTAGCTTGAAGCTATAGAGTGATGTTTAGAAAAGGCCAATTTAAACTAAATAAAAATGTAATCCCTGTTATACATAATAAATGAAGAAGAAATCTCTAAAATTGTGTAAAAGAATTAAAATAAAAACATGTCTGGGATTCAAGTTCCTGCAAAAAGTGTATTCAGTGACTATTCAAAATCAGGGAGGAACTTCAGAACTCTGGGGTCACTTCTTTACTTTACATAGCCTGACAACAACTTTGCATATTCTTCTCCTTCATTTGGATTTTTTTTCATTCATCTCCTATGGTTTTGGTTTGAAAAAGCAATGTTTTCTTCCAGAGTGCAAAGCAGCTGCCACTGGAAGCTGTCATGCAACTTACATTCCAGAAGGAGTGAATGTGTCCCTATCTGCTCATCAAATATTTTGAGAACAGGGGCTGATGTTTCTGGCTTTCAAGACACATTTTCTCTCCTCCCGAGCCAAATGAAAAATTTCCGTAGCTCAACACATGTGCTGACTTACTTCCTCTGTACTGTAATTACTTAAGCACTTTCCCAAACTCCAGAGACCTTGAGAGATCAAAACTGCCTGGATGGAGAGAGTGGAGAGGTTTGAGAGGGGAAGGAGGAACAGTAGCCTCGAGAGTGATGGTTCAGTGCATGGTTAATGCAGCCAAGGATGACACATGCCAGTGCACTCAACAATGGATGCAGAAATCTGTCTTTAAAAGCACAATTACTACACCTGGAGCTCCAGCACATTGTGTAGAGTGCAGTGGTTGTCAGCTAAAACCAAATTAAGAACTGGATCTACACTGCAGAGAGACCGAGCTGACCGAGTCATGTTGTTCTGTTGACTAAAAATCAGCAAGAGCACCACATGTCCTCTTCTCCAACAGGCTCACAGAGTCTGTTTGCTTTTCTGTGTAACCTGGGTCATTGAGACTGGGTACATGCTGGAATATGGATGCTGGGGTGACTTGTAGGCTGGATTTTATATTTTGTGTGGTCCCACAGTGTTACCTGTATTGAAAATGTAATCAAGTAATACATTTGAACATTGTCACCAGCACATTTCTCCAGGCATAGTCAATCAGGATATCAGGGTTTTTTCAAACAGGAGGAAAGGAGTATTTTATTTTGATGATTTCACATGGCTACTCTTGTTTTGGATTGTGGTTTTTGTTGGTTTTGATTTTTTAACTTAACAGAATGAAGCACTCTTTAGGTATCCAGACATTTTTCATACTAGTTGCTTTTTAGGGGTGAAGCAAGAGAATATTTCCTTCACATTCTGAAGGTTATATTGGTTCAGCTCAGCCTTTGTATTAATTCCAGCTGGGGATCATGAGAAATGTGTGTTGCTCTGGGACTGAACTGTAATTGTGACACGGATCAAAATCTCTGCCAGGCTGTTCTTTCCCTCTCCTAAAGCAGATTAGCAGCCTGGCATCTGTTTTCTTTGGGGAAGATGGCAGAGATGCCCAGAGAGCAGAGGAGCTGCCTCACAGCTGCCCTTTGTGCCTTCAGTGGAAGTGCCTGTGCTTGCCACCGTGCCATGTCCCTGATGTTGGCAGGCAGGGCTGGTGGCTTGTGGCTGCTCCTGGCTTTGGGGTGGATCAGGGCTGGGCTGGTGCTTTGGCTCTTGGGGCAAAGCTCTTCAATCTGCCAGACCCTGTCCCCTTGAGCTCCGTGTGCCTTCACTCCTGCAGTTGCCAGGTGGGGAAGACCTACATAAAGACAGCTCTGCCTCATTGTCAGAGGAGGTTTTGGAGAGGTTGGGCACTCTGAGTGCAGTTATTTGAAGTTCTGACATCAGAGTCCCTTAAGTCTTAGGTGGCTGTGTAGGTAATTATAGCTGACCTGCATAGGAAATGAGGTGTAGTTTCAGCCTGAATGTCATAAAAATTACTTTACCTAGACTGAGTGCAATCTTACCTACTATGTAGGTAACAGAACTTGGTCTCAGAGATCTATTCTGCTTCTTTTAGTTATGGTAGCTTGCAAAGAAAGTCTTCCTGCTGAAGGCATTAAAAAATCATGCAGCAGCCCTTAAGAACCACATTACACTGTACTTCTGTGAGCTTTTCTCCTGCTTGCTCTGTGGGTGGGATTCCTGCAAAGTTCAATCACTGAGTTAGCAAATACTTCAGGAGCACCAGAGCTTGTGAATTTGATTTCTCTTCCATCCCTGACTCCTGTTCATTTATGTCCTGGGCTTGATTGACTCTTAAGTGCATAAGAGAGTAAGAATTCCAATTAAAAATTTCCCCAGTTTCTTTGTGCATGGATTGTCATCCAGTACAGGCTGGGCTTTTGATGCAGCCTTTTCTTCTGTCACAGCATTCTGCCCTGCCATGTATTTTCACTGAGGATATAAAAATTCCCCTCAGGATATCATATATTTTTGTTATTTTATTCAATTTGGCCACCACATTTGGTTATGAGGACAGAGAAGCAGATTATTGGGGGGAGGCATTAATTGTATATGGAAACTTTGTTTCTGCAGGAAATTAGTGTAAGAATCCATAATATTGAGAGTTGAAATTATTACAGTCTAGGTACAAGAGGGAGTTAGGTAATAAATTCATTGAAGAAGGAAAGCCAGAAGCAAGCATGAGAATTTTGTGGCCAGGTATAGGAAGGATTGTAAGGAATTCTTTAGCTGTAAGAAAAACAAATCCATATAGTGTGATACTGAACAATGAGAGTGGAAGCATTGGCTGCAGTGGCAGAAACTGAGTAAATACTGAAAGTATTTCTAATTTCTGTTCAGAAGGAAGAGGAAGAAGTTGCATCTGCACATTTAATGACATTCCTGCTACTCAACAGCAGCTATTAAAGGTTTGGATTTAAAGTAGAAGCACTGACAAACTCTCATTGAGGGACACAGCCAGTCAGTTTTCTGACCTGTATTTCTATTTTTTTTTTTTTTTTAGAACTTGCATTACTGTTTTTTGCAGATGTTGGAACACTGGTGGAAGTTTCAGTAATTTAGTAAAAGCTGTATTTTTAGGGTGGTTTAAAAGGTTAAACAGAGCACAGTACCTGCTGTAGGAGGTCTGCAGCCCAAACCTGGAGTTCCTGACTCCTACAACAATAACAATTCAGCTCCAAAGCTGTGTGTGCTGAACTGGCTGTTGTTAGTTTGTTAGTTTTGGACAAAACCACAGAGAGCCTGATAATGGAACATAATACATCAAGATTTAAAAAAAAAATAAATAAAATAAAAAAAAATCTGTGTCAGCATGTTAGGGAAAACAAGAGTTGTGTCACTTCTCAGTAGTTCTTGATTGAATCATGACCTTGTTAATAAGATACTGTGAATTTTAATAAGCTACTGTGTGTATTTTGTGATATGTGATTTGACTTAAACATAAAGGTTAGAAAAATGTAGTTTACAACATAATTAGAGGTTGTACTAAGCAAGTTGAAGAGCAGGTGGTTGAGAGGTGGTAAAAGACATGGGCAGCTGCTATAAATTGGAATGGTTATTAGACAAGGGGCTGTGAGCAACCTTACAAGGCTCACATGATTAGAGTTGAAAAATAAACCTTATTAGAAGGGTATTTGGTATTTGATTTATTAAAGAGAGGGTTGAGAGTTGCCTTTATCAATTTACACCTGTCTCTTTGGTTTCATCACACAGTTGTTTCTTTAGTTCAGCAGCAGCCTGATCCAGGAAACTAGATAAGAGAAACACAGATAAGATACAGCTCTTAAAAGTAGTGGCAAATAAAGTGGCTCACTTGTACAGAAATCCTTACTGACTGAAGTCTTTAAATCAAAATTGGTACCTGTCTTAAAGATATGCTGTTGTTTAAATGAGGTGTCAATGTAGAAAGTTAGCCTTTGCTGTGCAAGCATTTCATGGTCCTGAGGCTTTTAAACATGGGAAGTTCTCTCAGCTGCTGCACACAGACAGCAGTGATGCTCACAGATTATAGGTGAAGGCATTTGGCCCAGCTGCTGCAAGGCACAGCAAGCTCTGGCACTGGAAGAAACTCTACCTTGGAATCATGGAATACTCCATCCAAATCACTGGGAAGGAATTTTCAGGGCAAAAATTGTGTTGTTCAGTTAAGGGAGCTCCACAGGTGGGGGAGAGCCACTCTCCTTTCTTCTCCCCAACCATGGATCATTATTTGAAGGTCACAGAATCCCAGATTTGTCAGGGTTGGAGATCATCCAGTCCAATGCTCTTGCTGAGGCAGGGTCACCTGGAGCAGGTGACACAGGAATATGTCCAGGTGCATTGGGAATGTTTCCAGAGAGGGAGACTCCACAACCTCCCTGGGCAGCTGTTCCAGTGCTCTGCCACCCTCGGCATAAAGAAGTTCTGGAAAATGTCTCCAGAGAAAGTCATAGGTACCAAGAAACCTTTTTTTCTGTTCTGTCATCCTTGGAGATGTGTTTTTCTCAACACATGGAAACCAGGAAAAATCTCTGAGAGGTGCCAGGTCATATGGATGGCAAACATAATTGGGGAGATTTTGCACATTGTAGTAGCTCATCACCTGATTGGTGATGGATGGCAGAGTTTTCATGGAGTTAATGAGTAGAATGTTAACGAGTAGAAGTTACCAATATCCATCTATGCAGACTGTATTATATGTACTATCAATATCTAATAGATCTACTTCTTTTCATCTCTGATGTGCACAGAATATGCCCAGAGATAACGAGACACTGTGGTTGAGGTGCAGGAAGCTGTTTTGGCATGTTTTGCTGCTGAGCCTGTTTGAAGTCGTTTGCAGCCTTTCAGGATTGGGAAGCGACAGTGCTGCTCCAGCAGCCTCTGTTGTCTGAACAAGCTCTGGCTCCTTCCCTTCTGATCAAAAGCACTTGGTGAAAGGTGCAGCTTGGATCCTTTAAAGCATCTCATTATGGGTTATATTTAGAAGTGTGAAGAATATATTATTAATTACAAGGATGCTCCAAAGCAAAGAAGCTGTTTTATCCGTGCCCTTGATGAACAGAAAAGTTCCTGTGCTGAAGGAAGGTTATGCAATTAACAGTATATTCATTAGGAGTTCATCAGATAGCAAACTATGCTTATCTTCAGGATGGTACTGGAATATCTGACAATTTCCTAGTTACTGCCTAAATGATAAGGCAAGAGACAGGAACTGCCAGTTCCTGATGTATAAATTTTTATAAATTTCCTGATTATATAAATTCTACTGCCAGTAAAATTTATATAATACAGTTTACATATCTGTTATCTGCTAGTTTTATATATATATAATATTTTACATCTCAATTTACAGGCCAAGTTCTGTCTTGCTGCCTTGCTGGAAAGAACTGGAGGTGTAAATTGGCCCCACATATTTCTTGGTTGCTAAGTGAGCACAATGTATGGACACTGTGAAGGATCATTACAGGATTTTTGCTCTCTTTTGTGCCTGCAAAACTCCTCTTACCAGGGTAGCTGTCCACTGGGTTCATCCAGGATCATTCTGGATGTTTGCTTCCACCTGCTCAGTACTCTCAAATCCAGTCTGTGCACTGGGCCCCTGAAACAGAGTCACCTTTGCAGGGACATTTCTCCAACTTAAGGGATTTTTGTCATTATTTGCAGCACTTACAAAATACAATAATTTTTCTGTCTTCAAATTCAGACTGGCATCTGGTAATTGATTTTTGCTAATTGAGTGATATAGCCAGGTGATTTTTTTTTAAACTGTGCTTTAAAACCTAATTTTGAGTTGAGCATTAATTTGCTCTCAAAGAATCGGAGAAGTCAAGTGCCTAAATATGCCAGAATATGTATGAAATAAGCTGCCATCTGGAATTTGTTTCTGGATTTGCTGTAACAGAAATGGAGCACTCTGGGATGCATATTTTGGGGCATTTTAGAAATTAATATATAGGAAGAAAAATAGATAAATCAGTCCTGGTGCTGTGCTTAGCTGCTTGTATAAGAATTTGACAAATTACCAAAGTGATAATGTCTGGTAGGCTTGGACTAAGTGAGATACAGCCAGTGGAGAGAATGAATTATTTTTAGAAACTAATTTTTTAAACAATTCAGGGTCACAGAGCCAACAATTTGAAGAGAACCTAGAAAACTCTGTCACTTTTATCTGTAAACCAAAGCCAGTCATTAACATTTGATTCGATAAAAAGTAAATTTATCCCTTATCTAAAAGTATCTGTGCAGAAATTGTTCCAAGATGCTTTCAAAGTGCTGAGTTACAAACCCATACAGGGAGGCATGATTGATTTATTGTGTGCTGCAATCTGGAGTATTTTATCACTGAATCTTTAGTGAAGAAAGTTGATGTTGTTAAAGCTGCAATGTATTTAGACCCAAAGGCTAGGAATAAAGCAGGAAGCATTATTGGATCAGTACAGATCAGCAGATTGTGGTTATTACCTGTGTTTCTGTGGAGATCAGCTCTTTCTGTGGTCTCTCCAACCCAGACCAGGAGGGTGGGCTTTGCATCAAGGGTGAGCTCCGGTGTGTGCCCGTGGGATGCCCAGGTCATGGGAATTAGGTAATGGGAATTAGGCTGACACCTGAACAAGTGACAAAAGACTTGTGATGAGTCCCATTTGGGGGAAAGGCTGAGGCTGTTCCCCTCCTCTGGCACATCACTCCCGAGGGCTCTGTTCAGCAGCTCAGCACATCCATTTGGCACCTCAGCTCAGCACATCGATTTGTCACCTCAGTGGCTGCGTGAGAAAGTTTCAGTGTTCACAAATCTGTTTGCCCACACGGCTCTGGAATCCCTGGTCTCGGGCAGGGAACAAGTTTTCCTTTCAGGACTTGCATTTCTGGGGTTAATTAGCTGACTTCCATTCATCCCAGCTTGTGCCACTGTCACCTCCTGACTCTCATTCCCTCCCTGACCCTCCCTTTCTTGCAGAGCATGGCTGTGTTTGAGCTCTGCTCATTCCCAGCTCCCTGGCTCCCAGTCTGTGCTGGCTCAGCTGTTACCCTGGGGTGCTGTATTCTCCTCAGGCCTGCCTCAATCAGAGGTGCCTTAGAAGCATCACACATCACTAATCAAGGAGAGCACGTGGATCATGGTAGATTTTTAAAGGTTGGTTGTAGCCAGACTTAGTTTTTCACAGTAGGCAGCCCTGGAAAAAATTAAAGGTAGAGGATCTGTATTGAGAAACAGAGCTCAGCTGTCAACCATGTCAAAGATTGGAGTTCCATTTTATTTCTGGGCTATGGGAAAGGCAAAATACTTTTTTTTTCTTTTCTTTTTCCTTTTTTTTTCTTTTTCTCTTCTCTCCTCTGACCTCCCCCAGTACTGTTAATACAGAAGGGAAGGGAAGGCTCAACTGCATTGCAACTAGCAATGTGTACATAGATTGACAGGGTAATTATTGATGTAGACAGTGGTGGGTTGGGGGGTTTGACAGGACAATATTGTACATCACTCTCAAACTAGCTCTAGAAACAATAGAGTTTAAAAATGATGTTATGTTCAGGGTAGAAAAAAGCAGAGTATTTTTTCTGACCTTCTTAAAGTCATGTCATTGTTGAATTTTTTTTTTAAGCTTTACTTTTGATTGAGCATGAAAAATGCCTCTCACAAAAGGGAATATTTAATAGCTTTTCTATTAGAAAACTATCTCTAAAGAAAAGTTTGAGTCCTGGGTTTTGCTGGCAGGCCTGGGTGTTTGCTAACTACCAAAGTCAACTGTCAGTTTATTATGAAACTGTTTGAGATCAGCAGTGCACATTGCTGCTTTACTTCTGCCAGGAACAGGTTCTTCTTCAGCTGTTCTGGTTTCTTACTTTGATGTCTGGGATTTTCCCTGTGGTTTTTATTAGTATCTCCTTGCCTCTGTGCCAAGCTAAGGGCATGGCCAACTGATCCTTGAGAGGAGAGAAAACCACCAGTGAAGAGAAAATAAAATTTTAAATAGTACAAAGTTATCTGAAGAAATCTGATGTAGAAACTCAGGTTTTCAGTAGCCAGAATAATGTCTTAGAGACACAACTCCTCTTGAAGGCAAGTTCTGCTCTGGTTTAGAGGAGGAGCAGAGAGAAAGGCAAGAGGATCTGGTGGTTTCACAAGGAGGGACCATGTTAGGATTTTAAACAGCTCTCCATTTCAAGTCCAGGGTAAATTATGGATTTTCCTCTTCCATCAAGAAGACATGCAAAGCGCCAAAGTTGGTAGAAATAGAGGGAAAGTTGGCAGATGGCCTCTGACTTGAGTTTATCAAAATCTCCTTTTTGTTCCTCTAAACAATGAGGACTGTGCTTCACTGTCATTAAGCAGGGCTGTCACTACAGGGCTGTATTCATTTCTTCTCTGGATTAATCTGAGTAAATGTTTCTCGTGACCATATGGCTGTGGTGTCAGGAAAGATGAGAAACTGGCATTCAGAGGTGGCCCGTGGCTCCTGGGCTCTCCCATGGCTGCACACTGTGCAGTAATTGCAATAATGCTTTCCTCAGCTGGAGCTGGGCTGCACCAGCCTCATTCTGTTGCTCACATTTCTGCCTTGCCCTGTGGAGTCGAGCTCAGCTCTGCAGCAGGGCACACCACAGGTGTGGTGTGGTCCATGGTTATTTTGTATGTTGTGTTGTCCAGAACCTGTGGAAAATGGTAGCAAGGAATGGAGTTGGAATCCCAGGGTTATCCTGTGTCTCATTCAAGTTTATTAAAGGATTTGTGCATCCCTGACCAAAGCAGTGCCTCGAGGCATTGAACACCAGAGCCAGCAGTGCACTGCTGATCATGCAGAGAGGGCTGGGTGGAGAGCAAGGGCAGGGACTGGCCTGGAGGGATTGCTGATAATATCTGTGGAACTGTTCTGTTTCCCCTGGAAAGGCAGCTTTTGTCTCAAGGTGCTTGGGCATAAAAGCTGCTTTAGGGAATGAACTTTTGCAATGAATTCTCATGTGTGCAGTGGCAGGTAAGGAAATGTAGTTTGTTCAGGAGCAGAAAGCCCTCACTGTATCATATGTATCTCTGTCATGCCTAATAACCTGCCATGGTCTCTTAGAAACTGGATTCTCTGTACACAACCAGACTTGACAGTGGGAGAATGTCACAGTGTATTCTACAGACACCAGTTAAAAAAACACTGTTGTTTTACAAGGACTAGATGGTTAAAAATGGAATTTAATGAGGATCGGCAGCCTATATCCTCACTGTTGTTAAACATCTGATCTTTGTACATTCTGAAATTTCGGAAGTATGACCATGAGGAACAGTTTAAAGGCAATTAAAAAGCTTTCTGATTCCTACTGAAAGTATCACAATTTTCATGCGGTTTGAGACCAAGCAGGATCATGTAATCAACCAGTTTGACCTCCTGTTTACCATGGGCCATTGACCTAGACTTGGATTTACCCAAAACAAGCCAACTGACTTGAATTTAAGGACTTTATTTCTCAGCAGCAGGGCCTGTTGGGCATATCAAGTAGAGAACAGAAGTGCCATCAGAACAATATCTGGAGAAGCTCTGAGATGAATTAGGTGAGATGTGCTCAGATGACTGCAGCAAAAGAGCATTTGCTGTGTTTACAGGAATACAAAATCAGCTGAAGTCCTGCCAGTCAGACTGAGGGAAGGAAATGCTTTTTGTAGCCAAGTTTGATGTTAGTTTTGATTTTCAAAGTGGATGAGTAAGACATAGCAATCAAGAATCAAAGATAAGGTGGTGCACTGGAAGCCCAAGAGATGCAGTCCTTTCTGTGCAGCTTGTGTCCTGGGCTGGGACAGTATTCAGGATTCCAGGGGTGCCAGGGTAGATCTGAACCTGGGATTCTTCCTGACCCATGTAGTGAGACATGGAGCTTAGCTAAAACCTGGTGCCATTTGTCTTTGCAGCCTGCTATAGAGATCTCTTACCTCCTTGCTGAAATACAGTTTATATTTCCTGTTAAAACTATTGGCACAATACCAGAGGATCATTTTCTTACTTGAGGTTGTTTGTAGTGTCTGGGCTTTTGGAACACACTTTTCCTATAAAAGTTACCTCACTGTTATTCTGATAGTGAGTCTCTATTTCTGTAATTAGAATTAATCCTGGGATTTTGAATTCCCAATTATTTCACTCTGATGTCAGAGGTGGTAATCACCAATGTGCTAATCTGCACAAAAGCGAGGTACCTGCTACCTGTCTCTTCTAGACAAGCTGAACCCTTTGTGTGTCAAGCTTATTTTCTCCCTCCAGTTTCAAGATAGAGGAGTTGGAGACTCATCAGGGTCTCCTAATACACGATGTTGTAGAGGAGCTCTGCTTGCAAGCACACAAGAACGGAGTTAATAAGGGCTGTACTGTGCAGTGCAATGGAGGGAAATCTGTGCAAATCCTCTGCTGTTCCCCTGGGAACTTCTGAACATAAGTCATCATCAAACAAATCACACCACTGAATCTATTTATCAGGTGTATCAATTGTTAATACTGTTCCTGACATTTTACAGTATAGTTCCTTAGTCGCCTTTCCTAATCTGTCTTTTGAGCTGCTTAATTTCTGTTGAAAGTTGAAAGGCAGTGCCCATAAGGTAGTTATCTTTTTGTGCAGGACAAATAGATTTTTCACTATTTCTGTGCCTTTGCATGCTGCCACAAAGGTTGTGGCACATCGGCCTGTACTTACCACTCACAAAAGTAGAGTCAGGTGGCAGCAGTTGAAGCTCCCAGCCCTGGGAACTGGTGCTGTCAGCGTGCCCCAGTTTGACCAGAACGGAGTTTCCTGTGGGAGCAGATGGATGGGGCGGCTGTTTCTGTCAACAGAGGCGTCATTGGTGGTGGATTGGTCTCATTCCAAGTCTCACTGCTGTAATCTTAATTCACTTAGGCCACTAATCAGGACATTTGTTTTGGCCTGGGCTGCTTTCAGCGGAAATTGTAGAGTTGCCTTTATTTTCTCAGAGATCTCAAGTGTATGTGTAGTACAGATATGGTGAGCAACCCAAGTACTGCTGCTGGATTGGCTTTTGTAGAAGTCACAAGTTCATGTAAGTCTTGCTATCCCAGCAGGCTGATGCTTGTACTGTGTTGCTTTACATGACAGAAGGTTCAGTGCAACTCCTGACCTTAGTGGGAACAATTCTTTGATTAGAATTCCCCACGGTGTGTTCTGTCTCTGTGTATTGCTGATGCCCAGATCCAAACTCAAGCACCCAACCAAAGCTGAGGGTTGAGGGGAGTCCCTGTGTGCTCACAGTGCTCTGTGCACCAGGGCCAAAGAAACTCCCAGGAGGTGGGAGTCACCCACCATGGATGTTGCTGTCCCCACACAAACACTTCGATCGTAACGTGTCACAAGGAAGGCATCAGGGAGATCAAGTATATCAAATATGATATAACACACCTTAGAAAATCACACCCAGAATCTGATGTGTCTTGAAGAGTTGAGACACATCAAAAGTAAAGTAAACAACAGCGACCTGTCCTGAGCTGCAGAGTGAACTGGGGTCAATGGGGCAGAGGCCAGTGTTCCTCACAGCCATCCACAGCTGGGAGAAGGGCCAAGAGCAGGAAAGTGCCAGTCAGACACACCTTCATCTGTGACAGTATTTTAAGTCAGAAGATGGATTTTAAACTGTTTCTTATGCACCTTAAATACTTAAATGGGAAACTTTAAGTCAGTACCAAGTGTAGATGGGGATATAAATTCATATAAACACACATATATATATATAAAGAACAATATATGCAAACTTGTGACTGAGATTTTTTTCTGAATCACAAATCTTCAGTGATTGAGAACTCTGAGTTCTGAATTTCCCTAAGCAATCTCTGCCTGTCAGCTCCCCTCCTCTCTGCAGAACAGTTGCTTGTTTACCAGTCTGGCTTGTTTTCTCTGGAAACAAACTGGATTCTAGTCCTGTACTTGGGCAGGTATGAACACTTATTTTGTTCTTGGTACATCTCTGAGGCAGTTCTGCTGGTTGTGACAAAAGAAGATTTAAGGGCAGTGTTTGAGGAGGCGAGGTTCCTGTTAAAAAACATTCCTTTAAAAAAAACCAGAAAACTGACAACTAAACCATTGCTGGAGGAAAGAGGGAGGTAGGAATTTTTAATTCCATAATAAAAGTAGTGGAAATATTTGTGGGAACAATTTGTTGGCATGGCAGAAAATAATTAAACCATTTTAGTATTGAGTTTTCTCTGTTGTAGAAAAAAATGTTTTGGGTTGAAGCTTCTGAAGAACCTGGGAAAACCACAAGGGGCAGTCTGGAGAGGATGAGGAGTTATTTCAGCAGAGATAGAGAAGCTGTTCAGATCTGTAAGATGATGTATTTCCACAAAGAGCATTCTTTTCAGTCTGCTGATGAAAAGTCTTGTGGGTTTCCCACCAGTAGAAGCTGCTTAATTGCATTTTGTCTATGCTCTTAGAGTACCTGTTTGGTGAGAACCTGACAAATGGTCTTCTGAAAGTAAATCAATTTTGTTTTCTTGGGCTTTCTTGAATATACATGATGTCCGGAGCCTGAAAAGCACAGCAGTGGCACAAGAGGAAGCAAACAGTGGGGCGCCAGTTAGGCTCTATGGTTCTCTGAAAGACTTTGTAGCCTCCTATAAAGAGAAAGAAGAATGTGCCATTGGTGGTAGTGAGTAAATGGAACCTTCTTGTCTTCTTTGCTCTTGTCTCCTTATAAATAAACCATTGTTGTCCATCCTTGGCATTTGCAGTTCATTGTGATAAATTGGTCTTGATGTGTCTGACATTTCAACCAAGTTGTTTAATGGTGCTTTTCTGAAAAGGCAGATCTTGCTGTAACTCGAGTTGGTCCAGAATGCATCCAGGGTAAGAGCACTCGCCATCACACGCAGCACTAACCCTTTCCTTTCTGCCTGCACAAAGAGGGAAGGAGGAAGTAACACATTTTGGTCACGTCAGCCCAAGAGGCTGGGTTTGTGTAAGCCATGCACAGAAACAGAAATGTTAAGTCTGGACTGAAGCTGCTGAAAGCCTCTTTAGTAGTGCGGACAACAACACGGACTCCACTTGCATCTGCAGCCTCTTGGGGGAGAGGGGAGGAAAACACTCAACTTGCTGGAAATGCAGGTGTGTTTTCACCAAAGGTTTGCTTGGTGTTTGTGCAAGATCCCCTCTCTGTTACCTGCCAGTGCTTACAAGTCGGTGGCTTCCACGCAACAATTGCAACAATTGCTTGGGTGCAGAAACACCCAAGAAAACTGTGCAGGAACACAGAGATTTGATGAACTGTGACCAACAGCAGCTTCTATTGCTGCATCCCTGAAAGTTCAAGCTTTGATTTACATATTTTAAATGTCTGTAATTATTCTGTCAGGGAGATGACTAACATAGAGGTTGCTTTCCATAAATAGGAGCCTTCTGTTCATGCCTTTCAGCTTCCCAAAACTATTAAGCATCTGCCCACAGCAGCCAAGCAAAAGTAATTCCCATACTTTAAACTGTGACCAGTAAATAACCTTTTTGCTGGTTAATGATCCCACTGTGTGATGATACCATTTTATGATTATATTTTACCTTCTTCAAAATCAGGTGTGTGGAACATGTTCTTACCTGTCTTGACCCACTTGGTTCTCAGTGAAGATTTACAGTGAGGATGGAAGACCTGGTCCTACTTGGCATCAAAACAAATTCTCCTTTCCATCACCATTTCCAGAACAAGAAGAACTAGAACAATTTTTGGGGGATGTGGACCAATAACCTGATTAACAAATGTCTCCATGACATTTTGGTATCCCAGTTTTCCCAGGATGCCAGTCCAATCCAAACCTTAATGTAGTTCTCCAGTACAAAACCTGCAGCTTAGAGGGGACACAGAACCTGGCCCGAGTTGGCAAATACACTGATCGTGGTGGGGTCTTGTTGAGGAGCCTTTCCAATGTTTTTTATTACTAATTTTCTGGAAAAATAATCCCAAAGCCTAAGTAAGGATACTTTTTTTCCTCCCCACTGTAATCATGCAACATTGATAAATGTTATTTAGGTATGCAGCGAGCAAATTTCAACAGAAATGCTGTCATGCCTCAGGGTTATAAAACTTCATTACATCTGTTATTAACTGTCTGTCTGTGGCAGCACCTAATTTTTCTTGATGTATTGCTTGCCCACAGCTTCTCAAAACTGCTTCTTCTAACACTTGAAGGTGCTAAGACAGAGAAATGCAGGGATTAAATGGCACTGCTCTCCAAGTGGCCGATGGATGCTTTGGGGCTATAGGATGCCCTTTCACAGCCTCCTTGTGTAGGTGGAAGGGGAGGTATAATTTTCATGCTCTCTCTCTCAGCACTTGGGAAGCTGATTGGCTGTGTGTAAATACCTTTACCAGGGCAGGGTAATGTGAAGGTTTTAATTTAGAATCTAGGTTCCCACCTGCTCAGTAGACCTGCAGCCATACACAGCATTATTATCATTAATACCAATGGAAGAAGTATTTGAATACATGTAATTTTTTGAAGAGAGAAATCAGTCTGTTTAGTAAGCAAATCTTGCCAAACTGGATGATTATTCCAGAATGTTAAACAATTGTTTAAATGTGGAACATTTTGCATTTCAGCAGCCTTGTCACAATACATGTAGATCTGTTGCTCTTTACACTAGTATGAAGGAAAAAAAATAGGAATTTTAGCAATGCAAACTAGTTATGAGAGAATGAGCTTCACAGCTTACTTGGTTCCAGATAAATCTGACAAATTCTTTTTCATAGTTGTCTTCTTGCCTGTACTGGGGTTTCTGCTTCTGCAGGTCCTCCTATGTCTCCATGTCTGACATCACAGTTGCCTTCAATTTACGCAGTTACAGCTCAAGTTGTTAAATATGTGCAAGTTCCTGCTTGTCCTTGCTGCTTTTTCCTCAGCTTTGCTGACCACAATCTGCCCAGATCATTATGTTTAGGAATTGCCTTGCCAAACCTAGACATACACAATTGTACTAAAACGAGGGAATTGCTTTTTCCTGGCTTAGCTGGAGGTGGTTTGTGCAGAGCTGCTGTGCTGTGTGCAGGGCAGTGACTGAGCAGCTCCAGCTCGGTGTGTTGGCCAGGGAGGCAGAGCCTGGTGCTGCACTGAGCATCCCTCCCTGTCACAACCAGCCCCAAGTTCTCAGCTGGAATCCCTGTTGGTCTGTTGGAACAACTTTCTCAGTTCATTTTGGCTTAGAGGGACAGGAAGGGCCTCGTTCCCAGGACAGCCTGGTTGAGGAGGCAGCAGGTGGACTTGGGATTTCATTCCAATGTATCTCAGGATTGAGCCATTCAAAGTCAAAGTAACTGTAACAGCATAAACAATGTTAGAAATGTTTAGAAATATGTTTAACTTCTGTTTATTTCTTTGGTTTTTTCTTCCAGCCAAACAAGTGTGTCCATCTGAAAAAATCAGCTGTGGAGACTTAAGCAACAAGTGCATCCCGTTGTCCTGGAGATGTGATGGGCAGAAGGATTGTGAAAGTGGAATTGATGAGGCTGGTTGCACTCCTGGTGAGTTATACAGATGCAACATCTCCATTTAGGACTATAAAAGTCCTGGAGTGACTGTTACAAATGGCATGGAAAGGGATGACTTTTCCTGCCAACAAACTTACTCACTCTGCTTTGCAGTGCTGAGTGGTGACTTCTAGAACCAGAGAGGAAAGAAGGATTCTCCAGTTGGGGCTGGCTGGAGAATGCGTGGACTCTATGAAGAATGAAGTATTATTATTAGGGTTGACACCCAGGTGATATGGAAAGGACTTAAATAAGGTTCAAACCTTAATCTGTGGTAGCTCAGCAGGTTCCTGCTGTGTCCTGTGCAGAGTAGGGACAGACTCAGGCTGGCTTCTGCTGGGGTACAATAGATAGGCCTGGACATTGATGGCTTGTTGGTTTCACTGGACAGAGAGAGAATGATGTACTCTGTACCCATAACTGTTTTAAATTCAGTCCCTAAATGGCCATTGCCTTTTATTAGGCCTTTCTGTGCTGAATGAAAGAGCCCTTTAACAGTGTTTTCAGTCTGTGAAAACTCCTGCACTGTGTGGTCAAACTGTTTCTCAGGCTGCCTTTTTGGTAGACCAAATATATTAGTTCTTTATGCTTCGTGATGTCAAATATTCTCTTTTGAATGAATGCTTGACTCATTGTTGTGGCTCCCTTTGGTATTCCAGTTGGTTTTCCAACTTTGTTTTTACACAGACCACCAGAATTTAGGGAATATCAGTCTTGCCAGTCTGTGCAGAAGTAAAATCACCTTTCTAATTTCTAATACCGTTCTTATTAAATTCTTTGTGTGCAAATGATCCCAGGCTTTTAAGAAGCTCACTAAGTTCTGTGTATTCACCCATCCCTCAATATTTCTAGTGTTGCATGTGGTATCAGCAATGTTACTTTTACTTCCAGGTTACTGGTGGAAGAGTTGAATGGTTACATTCAAGCACAAATTTAAGTTTCTTCATTTGAAAACTGGATTTTGGGCTCTAATTTCTGCCTAGTTCATAATCCACATTGTATCTTTTCTTTGAAGCTGTATAAGGAAATATGTTTTACCTGAACATTTTGTAGCTCTGAGTGGAGTGCTGTGGACAAATTTATTTCTTTGCAGTCAGCTTTATCAAACAAAATATTATCAAAGCTTTTACTTTGTGAGCAACTTGTTCTTGTAAAAGCATTTTTTCTTAGTCTGTTTTTTCTCTTCCCTTTTATTGGTTTGCCATATGAAACTCTTAAGTGTTTTCTCTTTAGCATGTACATTTTTTTTCTTTGAAAAGGAGGCTTGAATTAGAGACAAATTCAGAAGATAATTGTAACTGCTATTTTCCTGATATGAGTTTGTGAAATGAGAAAAATTTTTGCACTGTTGGCTGCCTCCCCTGATTTAATGCTGCTGCTCACACCAGTGGGAATGGTCTAACAGAGTCTTTTAGTTGTAACAAAAATCTACTTGAAATTGCTTTGAACTTTTTTTTTCCAAAGCCTTAGGTAACCCCCAAAATGAATGTAAATATGTTCTGAATGCCACATCATTTCAGCATAATGATGCTATTAATGGATTTGGAAATAGCTGAATGTTCCTGCTCTGGATGTTTCAGCATCTCTTACTTAGCTTCCAGTTTAAGTGCATGTGCAGGTTCTTAAAAACCTTTAAAAAATTTAATCCAAGGACAAATTACCACATTTTGATGCTTGCTGGGTAACTGGTGAGAAATGAATTAGCAGCTTTCAACTAATTTCTAATGACTGAACATTGTCCCCACACACTGGAACTCTCTGCTGAGTCTGGCTGTGGGATGGGGTTCTCTGGCGTGAGGACCAGGGGAAAAGGCATTGACAGGTAAACTTGGAGCATCCTGGGTGGGTGCAAACATCAAAAGCTTTCAGTCCTAAGATCTCAACCCAGCATCTTTCAGAGGTCAAAACTCGCTTTGAGAGGGAAACAGGAGGTACTGCTGAATGGCTGTTGTGGGAGCACTTTCAGGGAGGTTGCCTGTCAAATGAAGGTCTTTTCCTCATGGATGAGAACAATTGTGTGAGCTGTTTCAACAGGGAGCTTGTGGAGGATTGATAGCTATCCTCTCCCTTATCCAAATCTGATAAACCTCACTAAGCCTATCCGCTGATACTCTGTTAACATTCCCATTTCTTCTCTGGTTAGAATACTCCTTTCTCTGTTTCCTCTTATCTCAGCAGCACACAGTATCCTGACCACTTCAGACACCTTCTTCTCTTTGTTTTGTTAATTTAATCTCTGCACTCAGGTTTTTATTCTCATTTTACAAGAAGCTTCAGCACTGTCTGTCACCAGCAGCCCCTTGGAGCACAGCGCCCTGTCACAGAGGCTGCAGTCCTCACAGGGCTGGCCATCTTTTCTATAAATAACACATCTTGCTGGATAGATGTTTGAAAGGGGATTTATTTGAGCTCAGAATAATTTCTGTGGTGAGAGCCTGCATGTGCAATAAACAAGTGGATGATGACTTGAAGATGGTGTGAGTGAGGGCATCCAGAGGAAAAACCCCTAAGCTCTTTCTAAATCCATGTTAATAAAGCTACTAGTGCAACCTCATGTGACACTTCAAAAATATTTTAACTGTGTATACTCTTGCTTTTGGATGAGAATAACTGGCTCTTGGATTTATAATTCTTCAAGAGGATTTAATATGGAGTTTATGAACCTTATTTATACCTGCATTTCTGCATTGGTAGTTTGTACCAGTAACAAGATTGTGCTGGTATCCTGGAGCAAAGCTTGGTTGTGCTGAGGCTGGGCAAGAACCTGTCCCTGTGTCACAATGTTCACAGCCAAGTTAAGGGAGGATCTCCTGCAGGAGAGGACAGTAAAATCTGAAACTGTAGGAACAGTGTAGGTGTATTATGTAGTTGTCCAGCAGTTTCCTTTCCAGCTACTGCTCTGAACCTTGTAATTCTTGCTGGATTTCTCCTCTCAGAATCATATCATTTCCTTTTGAATCCATGTGAAATGTATCCAGTGCAGACCCTGGGGGGACAAAGCAGCTGTTCAGAGAAGTGGGGACAAAAGTAGAAAAGCTGAAGAAGGAGACAATGGTGTGATTTTCACCCTGTGGAAGAACTTGTCAAGGAAGCAATGGAAACTGCAAATTCTTTCACCTGCAATGGATAAAGCACCAGTGATCAGGGATCCAGATTAGTGTCTGCACAGGCTGTACTTGCACCAGGGGTTAATTGCAGGTATTAATCCTTGCACATAGGTAGTTAAGTGTCTGTCTGCCTAAATAACTGACTTCTAACAGACAGGCTTTAAGAACACTACTGACTTCCAGTGCACAAACAATTTTTGAAAATCCAAATATCTGCCTTTTTAAAATAAGACTATGTAAAAATAAAAACTTTATTTTTCAGTTTTTGGAGCAGAAGTAATTTGAGTCTTCACAATACCAGGTGTGTTGTAGTCATAGGTCAGGGTTAGTAGCCTTGAATTTGCTGGCTTGGAGGTGCTGGCAGCCTCCTTATTTCCCTGGTGAAGGTTTTCAGCTCCCAGTGCACCCAACCTTTGTCACAATGGATTGGAGAAGCTTAGGAATGTGTTTACTGAGACTAAAAGAGAAATTAAATAGGAGAGGCTGTAATTAAAGAAACACAGCTCGGGGTCTGTCTGGACTTGGCTAACTACTGCAGAACTTGTTAAATCTCTGCTGAGAGAGACAGTAAGCAGTGTTTTGTCAGCTGCTCAGGAATGCAGAGAGCACTTGAGAGTGGCTTTGGAAGAGAGGAGCTGCCATCCTGTACCAGCTGAAATGGCACTGAACCCCTTCAGTGCACACATGTCCCTCCTGAGAGGACTGTGGGATGCTCACAGAGAGCAAGGCTCTGGCCCCATCTCTTCTGGCTGTGTCACTGGTTCTCACCTGAACCACTGCTTGCACTCAATATGGAAATTGTGTCTTGCAGATGAGGAGTTGGAAGTGCACCAGTTTCCCCTTTCCCAACAGTCAGATGCAGTGAAATGATTGCCATATCATTGCCATATTGATAGCAGAATAAGATATTTATCCATGGTTTATCCTCCTAAGTTATAGCACAGAGACAGTGATCATGGGGAACTTTTGCAGGCAGTGGACATACTCACACTAACCCTGTGCAGTTGGCTGAGGTGAGAGACAGGAATTCCTGCAGGAGCCTCATGCCAGTGACAGCCTTGTCACCCAGAGCATCTTCTTTTGGACCCTGGTCTTCAGGCCTTTCATTGCTGACCATGTATCTCAGAATTAGTTCTAGATTTTCAGCTTTATGGTATGATGATATGCCAGAATTAAAGGTGAACAGACTGGATAAAGGTTTTTTAAATTCGTAAGGGAAACCACAGTAAGCACAGGTGTGCTCAGCTGGAACCCTGTGTCCTTGCCATGGCAGCTCACAGGCTTTGCTATGGAAATAGATCATTTACAGGATCCTACAGGATCCTTCCCACTTTTCCTGGCACAGCTCCAGGCTCATGTGTTACTCTCCAAAAAAGCAGCAGCCCCTCCAAGTGAGGGGTGCTTTTCTTGGAAGGTCCAAGTGCAGAAAACTTTGAGTCAGCTCTTGCCAGTGCCCTGGTTAACAGCCCTGAGGTCAGCTGAGAACTACTGGCTGAAGGCAGAATTTAAAGCAGGCTAAAGCTGTTCATCCCTGCAGCAGATCCACCTGGTGATGAACCAGCTGAAGGAGGGAAATTGCAAAGCTGATTTGAAGTCACCTTCCCCCACTCTGCTCCTGCACCTACGCTCACATGAAGTGACCTTTCTATTGACAGTTAAATCATTTTATCATCTTTCATCATTGTCCTGTAACTATAAAGAGCATCATGTTGTCCCAGCACTCTTTTCTTTTTTGTGCAGTAGAAGGTACCTATATTTTGCATGAGCCAAAGGTACCTGTATCTTGCATGAGTCACACTTCCAGTGCTCCCTACTGGGATTTGACCACACTGATCCAGTCCATTCCAGAGCTCCACTGATCCTACTGAGACCTTCTAACTTGGTGATAATGTGGCACTGATTTTATCTTTCATTGCAGTTTGATTAATGTGTGCTTTTGTCAAAGTTAGTTCTGTTCACTGCCTGTTAATGAATTAACATTCATTATGTGCTGTCCCAAAGTCAGCTCAGAGGGACATCAAACCCACAGGATCAGATTTTGCCTGAGAAGCCCACCACTTTTAACAGGGTTAAAGCCCACAGCATCACAGTCATGCCTGTAAAAGAAATATTTATCCACTATCATTATTCATTATTTTCGTGTGTGATGAAAAGAAACATGACTGGTCTGAAATTCCTGGCATTTTATAGAGGGTAGCTGTAGCTTCAGTGCACTTGCCATGGTGGAAGAATTTACAATTATTTCCAAGAAGGAAAAAAAGAATTGCTAGATTTAACAAATGCAAGTCCTTCATAAATAAGATAAGGTAGCACAGCAATGATATCCTCTGGGCTTTACATGATGTTTAATTACTGGACAGCTGGAGGGATTAATGCTTGTGCATTATGCCATGGCTCTCAGAAATTAAACATGTACAGCTGCCACTTTATCACTGCTTAAAGTATTAGAGCTCCTTCAAAAGCAGTAGTAATTTGCAGAAAAATCCCCATTGTTATTTAGGAAAAATCTCAGCCCATAATCATATTTGTCCTGAGCTCCTTCAGAACAAAATGGCAAGAAGGAAAAGAGATTGGGAGTTACTTTTAATTGCATGCTGACAGGAAAAGTGAAGGTAGCTGCATTTTTAATATATTGGATGCACATTGTAATTGAAGATAATTCAACAGTGTGTGAACTTAGGTTAGAGGTAAGGCAGTCATGGTGTAAATCCAGAATTAAACTCTAAAGCCATGGCCCAAGCTGTGCCAGGGCTCTACCTGCAGAGGATGAGGGCACAATGGCTTTGCCTTCCCTGCTGCTGGCTCTTGAGCCGAGGTTTATAAAGGAAGGTGTGTGGCACATCTGCAAATGGAGCTTCCAGCACCGAGTGGGGCTTTGGGGGTGGCCCTGTGCTGATCCTCCTCACAGAGAAATTGTCCCTATCAGTGTTCCATGAATAATTTATTCTCTAAAGCAGAGTAGATGAAAACACAATCTGAAAACAAGACAATGCAGCAGTGGTACTTCTGCAGCTCTGCTCTGAAGGAGAGAGAGGGGAAAAGGGGGGTGCAGAGAACAGCACAAGCACACTCACACCCCAAAGGATCATTGTTCACAGGGGTCTGGAAGAGGGCTGTGAAACAGCTGCTTTTATACAAAGATTTGTGGGTAATTAAAACTAAAGCTTAATAGTGCTGGGCTGCAGGATACCTGTGCACACCCACACGAGCTTTGTCCTGCTGCTCTTTCTGCACTTTAGCTGGAGACATTGGCTCTGATTCTTTTTTCCAGTCTCACATCATACTGGCAGAGGAGCAAGAATTGGCCTGTAATTATGTTTATCTTTTGGGTAGTCTGTCTTTCAACAGTTAGAGCTCCTAGAGTTGAAACAGTCAAGGAATTACATCTCTTATTGCCAAATACAATTGTGTTTCATGTCCCTGAAGTGCTTTCTTCATAAGAATGCAGCTATAATTTTGAGCCTGTTCATCCAAAAAGCAAGAATCTGTTTAGTTTTATTCAGGGAAATCTTGCCAATGATGATGGTATGATGGCAGATATGTGGGTAGGAGTTGCATCCTGCAGTGGCCACCAGTACATATGTGTTACACTAATTAACAGTTCTGCTTCCTGAGCATATGATCTGAAGGCTAAATCAAAATCAGTAGCCTGCACTCAGCACAGTCCTACGCAGGAGAGGACCATGTCATGTTTGATGCAAGAGGGAAAAAGAGTTGGTTTATGAGTCATATTAACAGATAAAACTAATCTGGAAGTCATCTTAGTGGCTGAAATACTCTTTTCGTAGAGGATGATACAAGGGTTGGATTAACTTTGCTTTTACATTGCAAAGAAATTTGTTCATTAGATAAAATGTAATGAAAAAGGTTTAGATCACAATAAACACCACTTCATTACCCTTCTTTGTTCCAATAACTTTAAAATAATCGCTCCTTTTGAGCATGCGAGTCTTCATCTCAGCCCAAATCCAGGAAAGTGCTGCTTTCTATTCCCAGATCATGGGAACTGCAAATCCTAGTGCCATGGAAATCTCATTGCTGTTAATGTGAGCACAGTCAGCACACGACCCTTACAGGTTTAATTGCAGTGAGTGTCACTCAGTGATTAAATTTTCCATTTCAGTAGAAAATCTAATCCTGTTTTTTGAGAAATGATTGCCATTCTTTGCTGGAATTGTGGGTACATAGGTACATTGCCTACATCACATAATAGCTGTGCCCCCTAATTATCACATAACTGAAAACAGTCAGGGGCTGGTTGTTTCCTGAGCAGTCTGTCAGTCTCTCCCCTTCCCAAAATCACCACAGGGCTCTTGTGTTTATGGACTTGGTCATTACAGGATGTGCTTATATTCATAACCTTGAATGGGGCTACACCAAATTCTGCCAATTGCCTTGCTGCATCCTCGGTGCTTCTGTTTTCAGGTACTTCTCCCTTCAGATCAGTTGTCTTGCAAACCATTTTATTTCAAAAGCATCTTTTAATTGTCATTGAACCTACATTCAAGCTCACTTTGGATCACTGTTCCTAGAGACATGTGAGACATGATTGGGTAAACTGGGGAGTTGAGAAGCAAAGCTCTCAGCCTTGCCTTGTTTTGTCTGTGCTCCAGAAGAGATAATAGTGCATGTTCCCAATGCAGTGAATGTTTAGCAGTGAAGCAAACTGCAATAAGCAGTATCTCCTCTTACAGACACTTCCCATCAAGCAAAGTAAATTAGTGGAAATGGAAACTTTATGGGGCACTGACCTCACTGCTGCAATGTGAGCTCTGCTTTGTCCCTCACTGCTCAGGTGAGTTCAAACCTGTGAGTCAGCAACCTCCAGGATTCCCTGCTTAGTTATGGCAGCAGCTTATGAATGACTTGACTGACTCTGGGGAAACGGCTCAGCTTTCCCACTGGTTAAACTGGAACTCTCCCTGTGCTTAGGAATGGGTAAGGTAAGGAGAAGGTGGCAGGCCAGTGACATGGCTGTGGAGCCATGGGCTGGGGTTCCTTGCCTTTCCCCCATTTGCTAAGAATAAACCCAATTGTGCTGTCGTTTGCCAGTGGGATTGGAGTGTAGCTTTTAGGATTCTGATGAAGTCTCTCCTGAGCTGGAAATAAAGAAAACAGTGGGGAAAACAGGCAGGTCATGTCTCTGTGTCAGCAGATGAGCAGGGAGTGGGAATCTGCCCAGTGTGGGGGGAAGGTGACATCCATGGATTGGCTTTTCCTGGCAAAGTGTCTGTGATTTAAACTCCACAATGCCAACATTAAATCGTGGCTGTGCAGAAAAGGCCGTGCACAGGAATCTTGTGCAGAAAATTCATAACTACAGGGAGTCCTGCTGAATCCATAGGTCTGTGTGTGCAGTAATGTGGGATTTGTGTGCGCTGTCCCAGGATGAAGCCCTGCTCAGGAATGCCCTGTTCTGCTTGCTGAACCTTCATATATTCCTCAGAAATACAGAATTCTGTGTGATAATATTAGAGCAGATGTTAGTTTAATGGCTATTATCAGATCTTTCTGAGGGATTTGCCAAATTTGTATAATTTGTAAAATTGCCATTTTAATAAGCAAGTCATGTCTAAGGGAATAGGAGTGAGCTTGTCCTGTACCGGCTCCAATTTTCAAAGTCAGGAAAGGAATTCACTAGACACTTCACAGCACATTTGTTTTCCAGTTAAATTTTGGCTAGTACCAAACATCTCCAATCTGATTCAGCTGATTATATTCCAGTCAGAATATAAAAGAGTAATAATAATGTTTTTATCCTCATGAGACCCCCGTGGGGTGTCTTGGATGGTCACAAAAGCAGGACAGTATTAACCTTTGGTATTCTGACCATCCATTTTTGTCTTTCAAGCTGCTTTATTTTACCCTTAAACCCTCTACACTGGATTCACTTGTTCTTATTTTGAGGTCATTTTCAGTCATTTAGCCAAAAGAACATCTGATAAACTTCCTAACTCTTTCCTGGTTTGAAGGAAAATTGAGTAGACCGCAGCTAGGAGTTGCAATCTTATTGCACATACATAAAATTAAAGACAGAGTGCAGAGTGTGCATACCTTTGTACATAAACTGCTTCTGTCTGTAAATTGGGGGTCATAATTAATTCTATTTCCAGATAATTAAACCACTTGGAATGAATATATGAATCTCAGGAAATACATTCTAAATCACCAAATACATTTTTGAACCAACTATTATTTGTCAGCAGGGGCTTTGGCATCTGGTTGCTGGGTTATAATTAACTAATACTATGCAAATACTGCTGCAGAGAAGGGGAAAATGACTGATTTGTGTTTGAGGGCAGCGTGTGACAAAGGCAGCAGGCACATGCAAATATTAATTTGCAGGAGTGCGTGAGATGGCTCCTCAGCTCCATTAGTGACTTGAACAATATCAGGAATTACTATTCCTGCTGCAGCCTCCATCTAGATGGGTTTTTTGGTATCAATCACCATGGCAACAACCACTGGTGGGAGTGAGGCTGCAATTCCGCTGCATTATTCCCTCCATGGGAGGCCTGTCATTTTTTAGAGCAATGAGCTTCAAGGTCATCTTCATTTACCTCCATCTCTTTTGCTGTCCTTCCTGGAGGGCAGCTTTCCATGGGAAACTGCTCCTTCCAGGCACGAATCCATGCTTTAAAGACTGGCATTTGACAGAAGATCTGTATGAAATATTCAGGTATTTGGTAAGCAATTGACTGCAGGCAAAATAAATAATTTAGACAGAATTAAACCTGAAAATAAATACTAGTTAAGCAAAACTAACATGCTGACAGTGCTGGTAACTGGGAGTTCCAACATGATCTACCTTGTCTGTACTCTGTGACCTCCTTATCCACAGTCCAGCTCAGAGATTGGTTCCTGTGGGCTGGGGGAGCTGGGCATGCACTTGGGGCAGAAAACCTGGGCAGATGGAGCCCAGGAGTTCCACCCCTCAGCCCTGCAGAACTCAAATCCCAAATCTCAGAGCTTGGGAGAGTTTCTCAAGTCCAGCAGCCTTCCCTGCCAGTGTTGAAGCAGCCATGAATCAGCAGCAGATCTCTCCCTCCCTGATGCAAATGTTGGTATGCACAAATCATCCTTTGCCTGCTTTAGAAGATCCATTATCAGATTTAAACAAACATAAATTTTCAGCCACATTTTTAAAGTTGTTTTGGGGACAGTGTCAGAAAAATACAGTGTAATAATTAATTTTGTCTTCTTGTCTTCAGCATCAGTGCATAATTGCTGCTATCCACTTTACCACAAATTTTACAAATAATTATCATTATTTAAGCCATTCATGTAATTTCATGTGGAATTGGCTCTTTTGGAGGAGAGATGAATTAAATACCTGAGTCTTACTGAAAAGCTATAAAATCTTTAATTAGAGATTAGCAATGACAGCAGTTACAGTCCATTGTACGTAATTCCCAGCTCCTGGTAATGATGGAAATACCATTTATTTCATTTTTTCAATTTTATCTAGATTTGAGGATCCATGCTTGGTAGAGTTGTCCATTGTAGAAATGTTATGTACAAATATATATATATTTTTGAAATGACAATTTTTTAATGAGCACTCTGTATTTTTAGAGAATTCTACATATTGAGAGCATTCTGCTTTTTTCTAAAAGCACTCAAAAAGCATGGGGCAGAATTATCTGAACTTTTTGGTGCCATGCCTGACCTAAGAGCATCCCTGCTGCACCAGACTTTCACTAAAGCCTCTGGTTAAATCCTGGCTCTGGGCAAAAGAGAACCAGCCAGCAGTGAAACACTAACTCCACAACTGCAATCTCTCAGATCTTCTGTTATTTTATTATTTTTAACTTCCTCTATCCCAAGGCTGCTTCTGCTCTACTCTCCTCAAGAGAAGTGACAAGAGTGCAGCTGCAGGCTGTGAGGCAAAAGCAGTGACAGTTGTGCTCTACAGATTGGCACATAGCACAGGGCAAAAATTAATGCAGAATACCTCTGGTGTATTTTGTCTATAGGCAAAATCACCTCTACATAATCATTTATGTGTGATATTTTACTACCTGAAACTGTGAAGAACCTTTTAACATTACAGTGCTCTGCAATAAACTGCTGTTAAAGTTATGCTTTGAAGACTGTTGGTTAAACACATCTTTACAAACATTTCCAAGATTTCTGTTGGGATCACTCACGTTTGAAGTAGGTTTTGCACCTTAGAGTACAACATTTATTAATTTCTTCTGTGCTAAAGAAAGCAAATTATTATTTGATTCCTTGGTCTTAAGTGAATCAGCCTACAATAGGATAGGCAGCAAATTTGGAGAATGCAAACAAATTGCTCAAGTCAAAAAATACCCCAGCGATCATTTAATTACTGTTGGCACATCTTCTACTGAAATGCTCTGGAGGCAATGAAATCCTGTAGTGATGGGACTGCGAGGTACCCTGACAGATTTATGGAAGGGGATGTGAAGTAAACTGTCCCTGGGGCTTTCCTGCCCCGTGCCCCTCTCTCCAGGTGCTGGGTAAGATAACTGTGGTGTTTATTTATCGGGCTCTTGGTGCCAGGCTCTGCTCCCGACCCTGCCGTGCCCTGAGCATCTCAGCTGCCTGCCAGGGAGGATGAGGGAAGGGTCAGGGGTCTTGGGACACTATCTGCCCTGCCATGGCAGCAGCAGGGCATGGGAGGGGTGATGGAACTCTCTGCTGGGGGCAGGTGTGACCCAGAAGGAACTGCTTGATCCCCAGAGGGAACTGCTTGATCCCCAGAGGGGACTGCTTGATCCCCAGAGGGAACTGCTTGATCCCCAGAGGGGAGTAACCAACAGCAACCTGCTGTGCTTGTTCGTGGAGACAGAACTTGTAGTCTCTGGTGCTGGCATCACACTGAACTTAATTTTTAAAAAGAAATAAAATAATCATGACCATGCAGTTTTCTAGGTAGCAATTCTTAGGCTTCACTGAGAAAGCCCTCATGAGAGGTTACAAAAGCTGAACTGCTTGTACTTTCTTGCTGTGATTATCAGTAATTTTATATCTGTACTGGAATCTGTAGGTGCAAAGGAGGAGCTTTTGTGCAAACTTCCATTGTCTGTATCCCACTGCTGTGTTTATCAGTCGCTAATTTGCCAATGCAGCAGATTTCTGAAGGGAAACCTGTACAAACAGGAGGAGGGGTGGAGGTGGGACCAGGAAAACAACGAGGGGAAAAAGAGGGGCTCATTACAGTTGGTGGAAAGGAAATTTATGCACATTTGGAATGTGCAAATCATTACAATCTTGCCCAACATTAAGGATCAAAGAACTATGCAAGATTTTGCTCTCTGATCTGTTTCTGAGATTCATCAAAATAATGCCAGAAAAGCAATTTCTTCTTCTCAGCCTTTATCTGTTACAGAAGCTGTTCACAGCCATAGAAATATTCCTGTTTTCCCACTACCATTTTAAAATAGATTGGTAAGATTCTAACTGTTACCTTGAATTTCCACTTTATGGAGGAATGTTCCATATGCAGTTCTGTGTAATGGCTCCTCTGGAGACAGTGTGAAGTTAAATAGCTGGGTGCTTATCAGCAGGGCTAATAGATGATTTCTAGTCATGGGGTAAGGATAGAGAAATCTGCTGAATGGAGATAAAGAGCAGAATTTGGGTAATATTTAGAGCATTTTAATGGTCTCAAGTTTGCCATGAAAAAGAAGGGTTTTAGATGCTTCTCCACCAGACTTGCTTGTATTTCAGGTCCTTATGAGAAGGATTCACCTCCTAGTACTAGTTCCTTCTGTTTGGAGAGGAGAAACTGTGGCTGTTCCAAGGGACAGGTGCCTGTTGAGGGCATCTCAGTATCTAAAATCCTCTACCAAGTGCAGAAGGAGCCAAGCAGCTCCTTTGGTGCCTCGCTCTGTTGCATTCCGTGATTGGTGTCAAGTGGGGCAGCTGAAATTCTCTTTAACTTTTCTCCCTGCTGGAGAGAGCCTGGGTCCTGGCCAGTGCATGGCAGCAAGGAAAGCAATCCTCTTTCTCTTCTAATTAGGTGGATCGCTGTGCTCTAACATCTGGAAAACCTGGGGCTAAATGGGACAGAGCACAGGGCAGGAGGGGAGAGGTGTATATATATATATATATATATGTATGTGTGTGTGTGTACGTTCATGTTCTGATGTAAAATGAGTGGCTGCTTAGGTTATCAGGTTATCAGGCAGAGCCAAGTGAGTTTGCCAGACAGAATGTAATTAGGCATCTGTGCAAGTGGACATGTTCTTAAATGCTGGATAAATACAGCTTTATTCCCAGGTATAAGCCAGACGTAATATTGCAGTAGAATCCCACTGGGTTCCTGTCACTGGCTGAAATCTGGGATATGACAGGTCTTTTACAGGAATTCTGCTACTTTCCAGGTGCAATTGCCATTGCAGTGATTGTTACCATCTAAACTGTGTGGTCTAGTGTAGGGGCTCTGCAGATATGGCAGTAAGTAGTTCTGCTTCCGAAGACAAAAAAAATTCCCAAGTGCAATGGAAAAAAAAAAAAACACAACCAAGTTTATTGTAATTTATATGCATTTATATTTATTGTAATTTATCAAAGCCATAACTTCCTTGTAGAGGGCTGAAACTACAGAAGAATTCTTTTGTAAGTAACTACCTCAAAGTATTTAGGGAGAATTTCTTCCGTGGTTTTGGTTCCCCTACGCCTTGATGGAATAAAGTGACTGCGAACTGCACTTTGTTGGAGTACCTGAAAGTTTAATTTGAGCAGGCATCTCTGGTTCAGCTGTCCATTAGGCTTGCAGAGGAGAGTGCTCCACTCAGCTTCTATCTGACAAGCGCCTCATTTGTATGTTAATGTTGAGTTGTGATTTCCAGGGAAGGCATTCAGCGTGTTGTAAAGGGCCTTACTGGCAGATTGCAGCTAAATTGATGCTCGACTCACTAAATATTTACCCTACACATCCCACTTAATATGTCCAAAACCAGGCATACTGTGAAATCCTGAAACCTGATTCTATGCTTATGAAAGTCAGGAAGCTGGTAATGTCAGCGTGGAGCCAAGCGGAGCCCCGGCGCTGCCAGCGCAGCCCCAGCCTCTCCCTGCAACCTTCCTATTCCCATTCCCATTCCCGTTCCCATTCCGTGCTGCTGCTCCTGCCCGGGACCCACCCAGCTCCGGCCGCGGGGCTCGCCTGGCTGCTCCTCAGTGCCAGGACAGCGTCTCTCCCACCCGCAGTTCCTACAGCCCTGCTGCCCCTCCTTCTCCAGGGCTGCCTGGTCCCTACAGGATGCATCCTGAGGCACAGCTGTGGCTGCCACTGGGAGAAATGTTCTGGGGTAGGACAGCCCTGGTAATGCCTTTGCCCTCAGACATCCCTAACGTGCTAAAGCTGGGCCGGTGGTGAGGGCTGGCTTGGAGACCTCCCAGCTCACCTGTTTGTTTTTATTCCCAAGCCTGCTCTCCCAACGAGTTCCAGTGCAGTAACAAGTCGTGCATCTCCATCATCTTGGTGTGTGACGGTGACAATGACTGCGGGGATGGCAGCGATGAAAGGAAGTGCTCCCCTCTGACCTGCAACCCCAACGAGTTCCAGTGCAACAACAGCGTGTGCATCCCGGAGCTGTGGGTGTGCGACAACCAGCCCGACTGCGAGGATCAGTCGGACGAGTCCATGGAGAAGTGCGGCTACGACGCCAAGGCCCTCAACACGTGCGCGGCCCACGAGTTCCAGTGCGGGAACGGCGAGTGCATCCACCTCAACTGGAAGTGTGACGGGGACGAGGACTGCAAGGACAAGTCTGATGAGCAGGACTGCCGTGAGTGTCTGCGGGGGCAGGGCCGAGGGCTCTCTGGGCTGGGGTGGAAGGGCCAGGAGGCTGCTGTGGGCTGCGTTTGAAGGCGAGGCTTTGATGTCTGAGCAGCAGCTGGGCCGGACAAGGAGCGCTTGTGTCCCACATTACATGGCTGGGTGCCCAGCCCAGCAGGGTCAGGTGTATTCCACACTCCTTTTGTGCTTTTTCCTTGAGAATCCATAGAGGAGGTGTAAGAGCTGTTGGATGGTACCATGCCTCAGAAGAGTTCTGTTTCACTAGAAAGACAAGGAGTGAAAAGTGGAAAAAATGTTCAAAGCCTTCAGGCTGCATGGTGGGGTCACAGCCTGGAGGTTAGAAGCTGCTATGCTAAAGGGAATATATGATCAGCAGAAAAAAATAATTCATTTTCTGCCTCTGAAGTTGGAGTATACTGAACAAGGCAGCCAAGAGAAGTACCTCTGAAGAATACAGTTTGAAATGCATTTTGAGCTTAGCTTGATAAAGGCAGAGAGCTAATAAATAATAGATTTCTTTTCAGCTGGCTTCATGCATTTAACAAGCTGGTGTTGGTATGTGTGGTATTTTGAATGTTTCATCCGTTTTTAGCCACTAAAGTGTTCAAGCTGGTCACTTACCTGAAAAGGGAGAGAGCAGAAAACAAGAGCAAAATGTTTTGCTAGAATATTCATAATGACAAGATTGAAATTAAATATTTACATAGCTGTTTATATTTAGCAGCTCTGACACTGGGCCACCTCTGGGGAGGAATGCAGCAACCAGCTGCAAACCCAGGGATTTTTGCAAGGCACCTAAGAAAATGTATCACTTTGGCCAGCACCATCTTTTCATACCCATGACAACACCAAGGTCAGGCTGGTAGCAGCAGTGTGGGAGAGCCCTTCAAGGAGCTGGGGATCAAACTTCCTTCCAGGCAGAGAAGCAGGTGTGAATTCATTCTCTCTTTAACAAGAGAAGGATGTAGTGAATTCTAGACACCACTTGCACTGCAGGAGAGTAGAGGGATGAGCCACAGGTCACCCTGGAGCTGCTCTGCTTTTAAAATTGCCAAGGACTCTTTTAAGAGAGGCAAGAGCTGAATAGAAGCCAAAAATGTTTTGTTAGGAAGAGAGCAGCTCTGGCTGCTGGGTACAAGGCTGTCAGCCCCTCCCAAGGAGGGGTGGATTAGGTGGGCTGTCTTTTCCTTCATCTCCAAGAAGGTGCTGAAGTTGCTGACAGAGCTCTTGGGCAGCAGGTACCCAGGCAGTACTGCCAGGGTCTGAAGGACCATGGGGACTGTGGAGTCAGGAGACAAAAGTTGGTTCCTGGCTGTTTCAGGAAGGCCATGCAGAAGCACAGCAGCTGGAGATGGGCACTGCTGGCTGGGGCAGCCTGGGTGGTTTGGTGCTTGTTTTCATTCTGAGACCTCCCTTGGGCAGTCCTGTACCTGTGTCCCCTCCAAATCAGGAGGCAGTGGCAAGGGCCATGTTACAAACAAAGGTGAAGAACTGGTGTCTGGTACAGGGGACCCCAGCAGAACTGATGTGCCCCACGGGATGCATTCCCTGCAGTGACAGCAGCCTGAGAGGATGGCTGAGTTTGGACAGCTCAGGAGAGGGAAGGTGAGCTCCCTTCTGTTGCCAAGTGGAGAAAGACAGGAGCAGCTCACTGATGGTGCTTTCTGATTAAATGCCTCTTAAATTTCAATTCCTGTTCAACTTGAAATGTTTTAAGTCTTTTACAGGCCCCATTTATTTTGAGATTCTGCTGGGTGAGGGGAGTGGGACTGTGCCCCTGTACCTTCCTGAGGCAGAGGGCTCACTGTTCCCCAGCTTCTCTCCTTGGTGTGACAGGCACCAGCCATGTCCAGCTGAGCTCACTGCCGAGCGAAGGAGCACAGCTCCACCAGCCTCCCTGAGCTGCAGAGCAGCCTCAGGCAGCAGCACTTCCAGAGGCAGCTCCCAGGACACAGCTGGACACCGCTGCAGCACAGCACGGTGCTGACAACCAGTGGAGAAAGGGGGAAATGTGGCACAAGAGGCTTGAGAGAATTCTGAGTAGTGGAGATTTAGCACAACGAGGGTCTCTTTCCAGAAAGTCTCAATCCAACACAATGTGCAGTTTGTCTACCTGGGAGAAACAAGGATGTGAGCTGATTCTGCTGCCTTTGGTCCTGTGCATTGGAAAACAGTGGGATTCAAAGCCCCAGTGTTTTAGCTACCTCAGTGCTCCTCTGCACACAGTGCCTGGTTCTGGTTGCAGCCCAGTGCCACAGCAGTGTGTGAGCCTGCAGCTGTCCACGCTGCATGGATGGGATTCTCTGAGGCAGCAACCAAGAGAGGCCTTGCAGCACTGAGTGCTCGTGTAGCTGATGCGTTGGCTGGGTCACAGCCAAAATTAATGTTGCTTCCCCATCCTACATGCAGCTGCTGCTGGGGTGCACCTGCCTGCAGTAAGGCACATTTGGGAGCTCTGGAAACTCAGCATCACTGCTCATCTGTTGGACTGAAGAGTTTAGGGACCTTTCTGATTATTTTCCTCTGCAGAAATTCTCTGAGATCAGAATCATGGGACATGCAGAGAGTTGCAGGTGTGTGACACAGCTCTGTCCCCTCAGCAGCAAGGATGGCACATGGGCCCCTTGGCTGGACTTGATTAAAACTGCAGATCCCACCACTGCATCTTGTCTTGCAAATGGGAATTATATGGGGTTTGTGCAGTATAAACAGAGGGATGGGAACTAATGATTTAAAAAAAAGTAATGAGGCCATCAGCCGTCATTTGTTGTAAACATTTTGGATTGGTAAATGAGTAGACTAGAAATGAAGGGTGACAATTGGTGAACAGGTTTTGGCAGCGAGACAGCAAATAAATGGGAAGGAATGAGTCATTTCAGGAAAGCTGTGTGAGAACATTGGGTGGCTGGGGTTTTTTCCATAGCATATATATTCAAATATGTATATATGTATATTTATAAAATGAACATTAGGTTAGATTTATTAGTCTCCAAATCTGGAATGGTTATATTTTAAAATGTCCTTTGCAATTTGCATTAAGGCATCCAGGAGGGAGAATAAATAATGCTTACAACTGACAGCAAGAAAACAGACCCCTTGAGACCTGACCTCACACTTTCCTGCCTCTGTCTCCCCATCTATAAAATGGAATTGATGCATTTTGCAAATGTTGGGATTTTCTTTTTTGGGGAGGAAGGGAAAAAAAACAGAAACCAGAAGAAACTGAGGCTCAGGTTTGAGTGTGGAATAGACCTGCTGAATTTGAGCGACGCAGCTTTGTGCCCAGGATTTGTAAATGGGAAGTGTGTCTCTTTGAGGAGGCCTGTTAATTTAGCAGGGCTTTGGTAATTAGTTTTGTATTTGATTTACTGAGGAGATGGCTGTAAAACTACTGAGATTTCACTGATTTAAACCTTCCAAATTAGGCACAGCAATTTTCTGACTACCTTGTGCAAATAAACAGCACAGCTTTTCCCTCTTCTTGAGTTATTGCTTTTCCTTGGGAATGGCCTTAATGGGAGCCTGCTGTCAGCTCTGCCAGTGGGGCTGAGATGGGTTAGTGCCTCGACTTCAGGATAATATGGAATTCTCCTGAAAAATGCAGCAAAAATTAGAAATGCCATATGTGCATTTTAGTGCCTTTGTAGTCAGTAAGAGCTGTTACTGTATCTGCCTTTTCTAGATGTCTGTTAAGAGGCTCTGGGGCTGCTCCTCAAAGGTCTGAACTTCCACGGCTCTGGTGGAGTGAGAACTGAGCCAGGAAACCCAGCCTGGTCTCCAAACTTCTGTCTCTTCTTGAAGCAAAGCTTTGTGCAGTGGAGTACAGCCCCACATCTGTGTTTTGCAGTCTCTGTAGCAACTGAGCTAAGAATTGTGCTGTCATTTTTGTCTCAGTCTTTTGGTGCTTGTGCAACATTGTCTTTGCAATTCCTACAAAATTCTCCTAATTTTAATTCGTTTTAGGATTAGAAACATTTTTGGTTTTAGCATTTAGCTATAACTGCTTTTTAGAAGAGCTTTGAAGATTACAATTGAAGACAATTATAGGTTTTATAGCAGCTGTCTTCCAAATCTGTAGCTGTTGTCACACAAGTTTACTTGATAAACTGGAGACCTGTTTCTGCTCCAGAAAAGACAAAACCCCATTGGCTTTAATTACATGTTACACTTTTGTCAGGGTTAATATTTATAGTCACAAATGGAGGACCATCCTATCCTACCTCCCCACATAGAAGTTGCTACAGAAAAGGTGACGCAAACTGGTTTTCAAGTTAGGTGTGAAGACAAGAAAAAATTGTGGCAAGGAATTTTCAGTGAGACAACTGAAAAGCCTTGCAGTGGCCAAAGTTTAGCTTGGCAGAAGTCAGGGATTCCTGGGGAGGAGGGTGCTTTCTCCGTGGTCAGGGCTTCCCCAGGCAGGTGGCTGTACGTGCCAGGAACAGTTTAAGCAGAAGTGACTCTGCCTCCCTGCGGGAGTTCTTGGTGCCACTTCCAGACCTGTGACTCTCCCAGACCACAGCTTTGTTTCTTTCCCTCCTTCATTTTTCTGCATTTGGGGGAGCAGCAGATCCATGTGCTTAGTTTGGAGCTGCTGTCCCAGATGTCCCACTGAGGTTTCCTATTCCTGTGCCTGGGTTTATTAGCTGAAACGTGGCAGCACAGCTGGTCCCATAACTGTGCTTATTGCTTGGGATTTTTTTCTCACTTTGCAGCTTTTTATGAATATAGTGCATATGGCTTTCCTCTCCAAGGAGCAGTGCTATTTCCAAACTTTCCTCATGTGAGCACTGTGTATTTCTAATGACAGGATTTCTCCCTTCCCCCTCCAGCCCTGCAGTTGTGGCTTTTCCTGTCTGTGATGCCTTTTGCTGGCTGAAGATGCACTAGAACTAGTCCAGTGAAGCAGCCATGAACCTGGATCCTCCATCCTATGGGATGCAATCACCAATAATGTGGAGTCTTTGTGCAACTGATACTTTATGGTGTTGATGCTGGCTCACTTCATGTCTGCAGCTCTTCCTGGGTTATCTGAAATGACTCATTTTTATATTAGAACCAATTTGTCAAATTGTCCAGGGCAGTCTGCAGACAGCTCTCACCTCCCAGGTAGTAACACCAGTGCTGGCCTCCCCTCAGTGCTCAGAAGCAGTGATTTTCTGTCAGCCCATACCAGGACACAGTCATGTGATGGAAAGGCTGGAATCAGGAACTCTCCAGGGTGTGCTGCCTTCATAGGATTTTAAGAACACATCCGATGGGCCCCTCAGAAGGAAGCTGCAACACATGTCCAGGAATGAGGAGCCTGTTTTGCCAGGCTGTCTGTACCCTGTGTCAGCACAGGGCTGGTCCCAGCTAGGGAGGTCTCTCATTCATTGTAATTTGGGAAGGGATATATGACTGCTTTTAGCATGGTCCCTGCAGGAGTCTGGTTTATATTTTTCCCCAACTTTGCAGTTTATCAGATCTGGTTTGAGTCTGTGATAATCTGACCTGGACAAATTAATTTCAGGCATGAAAACTGGGCTGATATTGTGGAGGTGTTTAGGGCTGGAAACTCCAAGAAACCTTGCAGTGCAGTGGAGCTCTTCTGCCTTCCAGTGGGCTGTTGGCTCATGGGTGTTCGGTAACCTGATGATTGTGTCTCGTTGCTGCCTTCATCCCTGCTGTGACCACACTGCTCTGGCAGAGTCACTGCAGGTCTCTTGCCTGAGCCTTAGCCCAAACATGTTTTTAATGTATCTGAAATGTAATTTTTTCTGAAGGAAGGAGAGCTGAGGAGTAGTTGCCTTTGCCTACACAGTGTCACTGTACACTCCCAGCTGGAAAGCAGCCTGGCCTCACACAGAGTGCAGCCCCAGAGCTGCCCCACTGCTGGGAGTTTTGCTGCCTGCTTGCTTTGTTCTGTGTCACCTGAGAAACTTCACTGCCGGCACTGGGTCTGTTTTGACTGGACGTCCTCATATGGGCTTTGATGCTGTTTTCCCAAGGATGCAGAGGGTGATCTGGGACAGCAGAGGGGCACAGGAGAACAGTGGCTGAGGCAGCTGCTGCCTCGTTGCTTTGGTGGAAACAGCCGATACTCTGACATTTGCTGACAGAGGATGCAACCCCAGCAGAGTCAGAGGGACGTGGCTGATGGGTACCACACAAATGACTGAGTTCTGTGTGGCTGATGCTTGAATGTGTTGTCTTAAAGCTCTGGTGACCTGCCAGCCAGATGAATTTCAGTGTGGCAATGGGACCTGTATCCATGGAGCAAAGCAATGTGACAAGGTGCACGACTGTCCTGACAACAGTGACGAGGCCGGCTGTGTCCAAGGTGGGTACAGGTGCTCCTCGTACTCCATGGGGTAAATATGCCAGGGCTGTGTGGCCTCTGGAGAGGGAACAGGCCTGTGCTGCTCCTCTGGGCCATGCCAAGCTGCTTCCTGTACAGTTTTAAGCCGATCTGGCAGTGGGATTGCTTGGGAGAGATGATTGTGGTGACCAGGCAGACTGCATGACTTGGAAAGTTCTTTGCATGATGCTCAGGCTCAATGTTCATTTGCTTAATCCCATCCCATTTCTGCTAATGACTCCCTCCTGAGCTTTATGTCAGCCTGTTTGTTGTCACGAGCCCCATCTAACTTAGTTGCTTTCCTCTCTTGCCCAACATGACAGAGTCAGCATGTGAAAGTCCCAGCAAGTTTCAGTGTAAGAGTGGAGAGTGCATTGACGGAGGCAAAGTGTGCGATTCACATAGAGACTGCAGGGACTGGTCTGACGAGCCTCTGAAAGAATGTGGTACAGTACTTGCCTTCTACGTGTTGCTCCTGTTGTAACTGCTTCCCCTCTTCTCCATCTGGTGCTCACAGCTTTGAGTGTAACCACATGTAGCTGCTAATGCTATTTCTCACTCTGCTCCTCTTTCCTTGCCTTTATTCTCTCATCACCCTTCATATGAATATAATTAGTAGCTTAGTCTGATCATCTGTAAGTTTGAACTGTGCCCTTCTCCACTCAGTTTTTTATTCTTGGAGGGATGTATGAACTGAGCACGGGACTAGGAATGAGGAATTCCCCCTCTTCCCAAATACTAGTGTCCTCCACAACACACACCAGTTAACTTAGCCTCATTGCCTAAATTATCTTTGAATTCTAGATGATGATAACACCATAAAAATATAGTGTTGGGAACATGCTTTGAAGGTGAAAACATGTAGAGTGGCAGCAACCCCTGAGAGAGGACTTGAGCCATTTCTGGGTTGTACAAGTTGTTGCTGCTTCCCTCAGCAATGACAGCAGGCTGCTCTCTGCAGCGTCCTGCCAGCTCTGTGGGAATGCCAGGAGAGTCGGGGCCATTGGAGCCAGGGGAACAGAGCCCAGGCCACAGAGCTGTGCCCTTCTCCATAGGACAGCCCTCTCTTGCCTTTCCCACCAGACATTGTGGGCACAATCTGCAGCATTACTCAAACACATTTGTTGTTTTCCCCAGTGCAGAGATGTCTCCAACAGGCATCTTCTTCCATGACATCACGGAGCTCAGTGGCTGTCCCTTAAATAACTCCTGTTCAGGAAGAACTGTCAGTCTCTCCCTGTTTTAGACAAGGAAGAGTGTGTGCTTGCCTAGTGAAGATGCTCCTACCTCATGCTTCCAGTGTGCCTTTGCTTTCTTCCACTAATCCACATCTCCCTGTTTCTCTGAGTGGGTGTTGCAGTGTCTGTCTATGGAGGTCTCCCAACAAACCTGGCAGCCCTGTTTGTCATAGGAGACTGGGCAGTGGCACAGCTGGGCTGGTGCTCAACCCAGTGGTCATGGTGCCATGATTGGAGTAGCCCTGGGCTGGCAATGAGGTGTTGTCTGAGTTGGGAAGCAGAGAAGAGCCCCCAGGGGAAGGTGTTTCTCGAAGGGCACAGTGCTGTGGGTTGCTGTGACTGTAATGCCCACACACAGGTCATCCCCACAGGAGGCAGAGGTGCAGGACACACTCCCCAGCTAAGTGTGTCTGTCTGGCCATGCTAAACTCTGCAGTGCCCTCTGAGAGTCTCCCAGAAAAGCACTGCAGAAGGCAGGACAACACTTGGCTATTCTAGTTATGCAGGGAGGTTTGGGTGAAGAGCAGCAGCTGCCCAGGGTCCTCCTGCCTGGCTTTGCCTGGCTCCTCCTCAGTGCCCCTTGAGAAGGGGAGCAGCAAGTGAACCAGCACCTGATTTACAGCCCCTAAATCCATTCCACAGAGCACCTCAGAAACCATGGGAATCACCTGAGTGGGAGTTGCCTTGTTAATCCAAAGAGCCTTTGTAGTATGTTGCAGAGAGCAGTTGTGCATGTTGACCCAATCTGCTACAGACCTGTGCAAGTGTAGGAGTAGGAGACTTCTGTCCATAAATGTCACTGAACAGTGACAACACACAATGGGACTGTGGACACCTTCTCAGAGCCTGGTGAACTTGGTCCATTAATTATGTGTTGATGTCTCTGTATGTCCCCGCTAGGAAGGTGAAAGTATCCCAGAGCTGAGACGGATTCCTTCTGGCATGGTATTTTCCCTGTCTTACTGACTTAATTGGGTTGTGGTTGTTTCCATTTTCTTCCAAGAGCAATGGTTTAATGGCTCTGCTGTGCTGCTCACCTGCAGTGTGCAAGGAAGCAAGAAGTAAAAGATACATGAAAAATTTGAGTTTAAATTGCATTATAGACTGGAGCAAATCCATTTTCGTTGTTCTGGTGAGTCCATTATCCTGAAATCCCACAGCTCCCGTTCAGCAGTCTTCCTTAAGGAGAGAACTTTCTCTTCACCTTTTGTAGGTCAATTACAACAAGAAGAAATGTTTACTCTGACAGGAAACCAGCTTTTTCCAACCTCTCATTCAGTTCTACTTTCAAGAATCCATTTATTCTGTTTTTCATTTCAGCACATGCAAGCAGGATCGGAGAGGTGGCCTTGGATTAGAAAAGGCCCCAGGAGAGGATGGGGGCTGCTGCTTCGTAAATTGCACACTGGGGGTGCCAGCAAAGACTGTTGTGGGGGACGTGTTTGTGGGAGGACTGTATCTCAGTGCTAATGGAGTATCTCTGACAGACTGCACTTCGGTGTTTTCTGGAATTTTTCACATAGATCATTCCTTGGAGCTAGATGGGAAAATAGTAGAATATTTCAAAATAGCTGGCCCCTGGGAGATGAGAGTCCCCCAGCATGAATTATTAAAGCTCAGAGAGACTGTTCAGAAAAGTCAACATGAACCAGTGCGTGGGGAAGGAGGTGGTGAGAGCCCTTAGGTCCCTTGGAAGTTTCTCACATGTGGCAGAACAGCTCAAAGCAGCAGCTCTCTGAAGGGATGAGCTGCAGAGTCACATACACTGTATCCCCAGGGCTCCCCATTCATTCAGCCACTAGCTTTGAGTCCAAATGATCCCCCAGCGTTGGTTTGGAATAATAAAGAGCAAGAAAGTGATACAGTGGAGGCTTCCTGTCTCTGAAGGCACTCATGCTTTACAGGGCCCGTACCAAAACTGACAGAAATGGGAAAATTTCTGAGGAGATCTCTCAATTTTTTTCAATCTCACAACTAAAAGCCCCCATTTCTCATAGGTGATCTGTGTATCCCCTGCAGGTGTTAATGAATGCTCGATGAACAACGGTGGCTGCTCACACATATGCAAAGATTTGAAGATTGGTTACGAGTGTGAATGCCCGCCTGGATACAAGCTTCTGGATAAAAAAACGTGTGGAGGTAATTGACATGCAAACAGCAGTCCCTTGTGTTTCACCATAGAGAGACGTGATTCTATTCACTTGAGCATTGCTCCATCACAGATGGTTTGATTTCAAGTTATTGATGGGTTTCAAACACTCCTTTCAGACATAGATGAATGTGAGAATCCAGACGCTTGTAGCCAGATCTGCATTAATTACAAGGGAGACTACAAATGTGAGTGCTACGAAGGATACGAGATGGACACCCTGTCCAAGAACTGCAAAGCCGTAGGTAAGACAACGCCACAGGCACCACAACTCTGCTTGCTCAACAGCACAACTCCGATAAGAAAACACGCTCGCAGGGCTGAGGCAGGGGAGTGGAAACAAAAGGAAACAGAAAATCAAGCAAAGAAATTTCACTGTGAGCAGCACAGAGCTGCTGCAGCAATAGCAGATGTGTCTCTAGGCAAGAACTACTGATCATGCAGATCAGAATATTTTAACAGTGTACAGAGCAAGATTGCAGTCACTACTTGGCTGTTTGAAGCTGAAACTAGAAAAGAAAGTCTCTTGACAGGTGTTATTGAAAACAGTGCAGCAAAAACATTTTGTGGTAGTAGTATTCAAAGAAAGAAAACATCCCGATTAAAATAGGGTATCTGAGCCAGCCCTCCACCCTCCCAGCTGTAAGTCACCAAAATCTGGCCCAGGATTTTGCACTGAAATGAACGGAAGATGAGGCCATTCCCCAGAGGCTGTCCAAGCACCAGCGTGTGTCCAGGGACCACAGGGGTGCCTGCGTGTCACAGCCCTGCCTCTGGAGCAAATTTCCACTTGCTTCCAGTGTGGTGTAAAGCTTCAGTACAAACACAGCTATCAGTGAGTGATAATTCCATTGTTGTTTGAGAAATGAAAGCTGAATCCAGCCCTTGGGACAGCTGCTGAAGTGACAAATGTGCTGATTTTCTGTGGTAGGCAAGAGCCCGTACCTGATCTTCACCAATCGCCACGAGGTCCGTAAAATAGACCTGGTGAAAAGGGACTATTCCCGTATCATTCCCATGCTGAAGAACGTGGTGGCCCTGGATGTGGAGGTGTCAACAAACAGAATATATTGGTGTGACTTGTTCTACCGAAAAATCTACAGGTAAGGGGCAAGAGAGCATGTGTGTGTTGGTCCCTTGCCAAAGCTGCATTCCATCTGTATCCCCTAAAGCAGTCCAGAGAACAGTACAGGGTACCTGAGGCTTTTCTGCCCTGACAGGATAACCTGTTGTGGCCCAGACTTGGTAATCTTTGGGAATTGATAAAGACATCAGAGGCTTGTGCAGTTATCTCTGATAATACAGGGTGACTTTTCATCAGTGCCAGATCCTGCTGCACTCGAGCAGTTAAATGTAGGCTCTTGTTTCCTGAACCATGGATACTGCAAAGCAGGGCTGAGGCTGCTGCTGCGCTGTGAGTGTTGTATGGGAGGCCACAAAGGAGCTGGCATCTGGAAGCACAAAGCAGGCAAATGGTGGGAGCAAGGAGGCAGCCACACAGACACAAGCTGCTGCCCACTGTAGTCTCTGGTAGACTGGATTTAAATTCACAGCACCTGACTACAGTACACATTCTGTAACTCATTCTCACTCCCCCTTCAGCTGTTTTTGTGGCATCCATCACAGTTATTATGTGCCGGGGCTTGTGAGTGTGCTTAGCCGAAAAAGCATTTAATTTATGTGCTGAAAATCCCCTGTGTATATTCTGATTTGCACAGCTATTGCAGCTTCTGCAGTGGTTTGCTCTGGATTTCAGCTAATGATCAGGCACAGGCTGACTAGTGTCAGAACGTGGGAGCCAGGCCAGGGTTTCTACAGGCTCTGGTAGCTCCCATGCCCTGCAGGGATATCTGCCCCCCTGTGCTGGGTATTGACCACCAGTAGCTGGGCAGGTACCCTGAGGGGCCTGTGGGGCTCTGAAAGTGGGGGGTGGTTCAGAAGAAAGCTGTCAGCACTCACTGGGTCTGTCTGGGCAAGGGCTGAGTTTGTACACAGAAGATTATCCAAGTCACTGCTCCTGCAGCTCTCCTACAGCAAATGTGCTGGAGTCCCTGGGAACATGTAGTCTGTGGTTGAGAGGCTATTGCAAGGTCAAAACTGTGGTACAGGAGGTAATCACTGGCAGGAGATCCTGTCTTCATAATGGTCACTTCACTTGCTTTTCCAGATCCTGTCCTTTTGAGTTGATGTCTCCTTTGGGGTGTCAGATCTTTTACAATATTTAGTTACTGGGAGAATTGAAAAGTCACCTGTACTTGAGCTCTCCCATTGTGGAAGCTGCAGGAGCCTCTTTGCTTTCGCTCCTGTGCAGACATAGGTGGGAAGCAGGGAACACAACTCTTCCACTGGCAAGGGATTACCTGGCTTGGAGCTGTGCACTGAGAGCAAGGGGTGCTCAGCACACTGGAATACTGGAATCTTGGGAGCACTGTCAGATACCTATAGGGCCCTGAGGTACCATTCCTGTGGTGCTGGCTCAGAGACAAACCAAAACCATTCTTGTAGGGAAGATGCAGCAGTGTGCTGGTCATCCAGGCTGACTCTGCATGGCCATTCCAGCCCTGACTGCAGACTGTAAAACTGTCAGGAATTCCTGGGTTTAGATGTTTCAGTTCCAAGGCTCTAATGTGATATTGGAGAATCCAAGTCCCATACAATTCACCTTCTCATTCCATGAGCAAAGGCAGGATGGGCAGTGAAGAGGAAGCATCTTACAATTTCAAATATTTGGGGTGAGGGGCAGAAACTTCCTGCTGCTTTATAACTGTTCTAAGATGTACCGAGTTATTCTTAGAGCCAGACTAAGCTTCTGCAAACACTGATGCAAACTCAGAATAACTAACTTCAGTGCACTCAGCAGAATTGATACTGAGAGCAGAATCAGCCTGTGTGGTTGTAGGAGCAACATTCCAGTTATTTATGAAACATCCATGTGGAGTCTGCTGCCTTTCACTATCATTTTGAAAGATTTTGAGGCTGCCACTAATATTTAGTGAACATTTTGTTTGTATCTAGTGAAATCACTTGCCAAATTAATGCAGCTTCATGAATTCCTTTGATGAGTCATAATTAGCTACACAGCTCCTAATTCTGCAGTACATTTAAGCACATTTATTGCATGCTCAGTTTAATTCTGCTCAGCAGAGCTCTGGAGATTATATTTTTAATGTCCATAAATCCCACAAATCAGTGCTGTTGAAGTTAACATGCCAGAAGTCAAATGTTTTCCTGAACTGTGCAGTTATAGTAGGAAGCAGGTAGAATGATGAAATGCACAGTTCCCTACTGTGGAAATGCTGCCTTATGGGAATGGGGAAATGAGAGGCTGTAGGGGAAAGCAGAAGGTTGCAGGAGCACCACAAGGGTTCCTGTGTCAGCCACGCTGCCCCTGGGGCCCAGCTCTGGGAGCCATGTGGGAGCCCTGTGACCTTCTGTCCCTGCAGCGCCTACATCGACAAAGCGAGTGACACGGCCGAGCAGGTGATCCTCATTGACAGCCAGCTCAACTCCCCCGAGGGACTGGCCATCGACTGGGTCCATAAGAACATCTACTGGACAGACTCTGGAAACAAGACCATCTCAGTGGCCACTGCAGATGGAAGCAGGAGGAGGACACTTTTCAACAGTGACCTCAGCGAGCCCAGAGCCATCGCTGTGGATCCCACACAGAGGTAGGTGTGCACACCCCAAAGTCCCCTTTGCCAAAGAGACATTCCAGTCACAAACCTGGGGATAGTTCTCATCTCACCAGGACTTCAGATGCCCTCTAAGATACACCCTGCAATGGGACTGTGGAGATGCTTTAAGTAACCCTTGGCAAGGTCCCTGCTGTTAAAGTCAGTTCAGGGCCAGTTCATGTGTTCAATGCGCCTGAGCTGATCCTGGCACAGAGGCTGTGCTGGGAAATGGAGTCTGTCTGACTGGTGTTGGGGCTGTTTGGATGAGTGAATGGCAGGTACCTAACAGGCACAGCAGGAGAGTTTTCAGGGGTTAGTTACTGGGGTGTGATGCTGCATTCTGGTGCAAGTTTTGTGGCAGATTACCCAGTGGGAGAACTGCATGTGGTTCCACCAGAGGAATTAACTGCTATAATAAGGAAAGAACCTTTGGGCACCTCCTACTGCAATCAGCAGTGCAGGTTTCTTAACTGGAGTCCAGGTTATTGCTTTCTTACCTCTGCCTCTCTCAGGTTCATGTACTGGTCTGACTGGGGAGACAAAGCCAAGATCGAGAAGGCCGGTCTGAACGGCGTGGGGCGGCAGGTGCTGGTCACCGACAACATCGAGTGGCCAAACGGCATCACCCTTGGTAAGTGCCCAGGTCAGAGATGCAGCTCCCACTGGGGCTGAGGGAAATCTGGTTTTATTGTTAATGGGGAAAACAAAATTGTAAATTCTCAAAGGCTGCACACAAAACCCTAAACTGGTCAGTCAGTCACTACTGCTCACAGACATGAGTTCCCTTATCTCAGTAGCACAGACAGGAAGTCTTGCTGTAGTCAGAACTTCATGCTGCAGGAGCCTTGAGTTGCTTGTCATTGTGCCTTAAGGCAAAAGGAAATTTTGGTGAAGGATGCAGAGCTATGACAACCCTTTCGGAGTCTGAAAAGCATTTGAATCCTTGGTGTTAAATGTCTCTGTACCTGGGCCTGTCTCAGGAGCAGTGTCAGGATCCTGCACTAGACTGATGAATGATGCACAGTGTCTCAGGGAGAGGGACAGGGCCTGCAGAACCCATTCCCTGTCACCATTCCCTGCCTGCTCAGCTGCTTGGGGTGAATGGAGCCCATCAGAGGGCTGTGGTGGTTCTCACTGCCACACCGAGCAGCAGAGTGGGAAAGAGGTTTCATGGAGCAGCAGGGAGCATCCTGCTCTGGAGCTGGAGCTGTGTGTGTTTAACACCATGCAGATGTGACGTTCTCTGCTTGGCTTTGAAAATGCTGGCTGTGGCAAGGATGGAGGAGGAAATGCTGCTGCCATTACATACTGCTGAAGTGCTACTGCCGTGAACAAATAATGTTATCATTTAGTAATTAAGAAATTAATTAATTACTTGTTTAATTATATAACTGGTTTTCTTGGCTCTCATCCACTTGCATTCTGTTCAGTGAATCCCATCCAAAATGAGTGAATTTGCTCCAGAAGGAGAAATGCAGTTCTTAGCATTCCAAATAACACAGGATCCTTTCCTCCCACTCTTACCTGCACCCTCCCCAAACCTGGCTGGTTGTGGTAGGACTGTCCCCACCAGCAGATTCCCCAGCCTGCAGCATAAGAAGGGTTTCCTGGCCCAGTACTCTTCTTCACTGAAAATGTGTGACTCTCACAGCTCCTTCAGAGAGGTGTTTCATTGGAATCTCAGTAGTTGTTCTCCAGCAAGAGGCCAAGGCCTGAACAACCTTGGGAGGGGTGAAGCTTCTCACTCAGGCACTGATGGAGAGAATCTGGGAAGCCCAAAGTGCTGCTTCCCTGCTGCTCCTGGTAACAAAAGAACCTCATTGTACAAGGCTGCCAGTCAGGCATTCCCCACACACACAGAGCAGAATGTTCCTCCTTTTTAATCTTACTTATAGGGTCTTATCCCAGCATATCTGGGCACTGATTCAAAATCAGAACTAGTGTTAAAAAAAGAGAGTCCCAATAATAAAGAGATTAGTCATGCTGCCAGCAGGAAAAACATGCTGGGCAAGAGCAAAAGAGTTGCAAGAACTGTGTGTAATTTTGCTTCATTGTGTTTTACTTTCCAGATTTGCTGAATCAGCGTCTCTACTGGGTAGACTCCAAATTGCATTCACTGTCCTGCATTGATTTCAATGGCAGCAACAGAAAAGTTCTGATCTCCTCTGTGGATGATCTGAGCCATCCTTTTGGCTTGGCAGTGTTTGAGGTAAGAGTGGAAAACGGATGCAGAACAGACTGGAGCCTGCAAGAGGTCTCAGAGCTCTTCTTGATTAAAAATTCTGCCTTTTGCACAGCACAGAGCTCAGTGAGGGCAGCTGCTGCTATAGAAACCGATTAACCTCATGTGGGTTCAGCAGGGAAATTGGTTTTTAAAGCCCTTAATCAAGAGCAAAGTGTTATCTCATGTTTTTGCCTAATGCAGCACCAGTGCATTAAATGATATGGGGAACAAAGGCTTCAACTTTTGCACTCACTGTAGGTAAGTTATAGCAGAGAAAGGTCCACTTGGCTTCTGGCTCAGGAAAACCCTCATCCTTAAATCCCTTATTCCTCCTATGTGAAGTGTGTGATATCTGGGCATCTAACTTTGGGCGTAAGTTTCTCCAGGTCATTCTTGCTCTTCAGTGCTATCCCCATCAGCAGCATTTGGAAGGATCTCTTGGGTTATTTCACCTCTCTCCATCCTTCCTGGTAGGAATGGCTGGGTAGAACAACAGACAAGCCTTTTGCTTCTGCTAAGCTGCCCTTGTCCAGCAGTGTGGCTTTCCTTACGGAAATACACATGGGTTTAGGAGGCAGCAGCACACATGGATGACCAAGGAATTAAACTGTTTGGTAATGATGTGATTCCTGGGTACCTCTTCCACCAGTAGTTCTGTATCTTCAGGCCCAGTATGCCATGCAAAAGATAGTAATACAAAAGAGAAGTAGCTGCTCAGCTTCCAGGTGTGCTTTTGGCACTGGCCTCTTCACAGATATTTGTTTAGTGCAGGTCTTATCTTGGGAAAGGAGGAAAAAATCAGCAAGGTAACAAATGCTTCTAGTACAGCGTGTGGCCCCTTGCTCATGATCTACCCCACTTACAAAGAAAAAGCAGTTCAGAAACAACATAGATGCAACTTGTCTGTACCTTACCAAATTTCTGCTCCCTCACCTCAGTCTTAGAGCTACTCAAAATTACACAGCACGTTCTAAACTTGTAGGAGTGCTGGGCTTTTCAACATTGTCCAAAATAGAAAAAAGCTGCAGACAGAAGTAGCGTGAACAGAAGGTGCCCCAAGGTAGGAACATGGTGCACTGACTTTGTGACTGCTGGAGTTTAATCCAACTCGAGTAGGATTTGAGCAGGCCAGGTCAGGAATCTGTGCATTCCCTGCAGGACAGAGTGTTCTGGACTGACCTGGAGAATGAGGCAATCTTCAGTGCAAACAGGCTCAATGGCTTGGACATCTCCATTCTGGCAGAGAATCTCAATAACCCTCATGACATCGTGGTGTTCCATGAATTAAAGCAGCCCAAAGGTAAGAGGTGTCCTCAGGATGTCATGGCCCTGAATCAGGTTTGTTTGAGCTGGCAAATGAAATGCTCCCTGATGGTTCTTGATGAGAGAGAATGCACAGGTAATAATGGGAAATCAATGCCTAATGTTTGAAGTTCCTGCATAATTAATTCAGGAGCAGCATTTATTGAAGAATCTGCAATTTGCTAATAGCTGTTTAATTAGCATCTTTGATAACAGTGAGTTACTCTTGTCACTGTGATGCTTCCCATTCATTATGCATTTGGGAAGTTTTTGTAATACTTTGTAAGGCTCCACTCTACCATACAAACCGTAAAGATGCTTAAGCAGCCTGATAAATTGAGGTAGGGAGTGGGAGAAGGTCTTTTCAGAGGATCTGATATTTCTTTGCCAAGGGCAGGAAATAAATTATTGGAAAAATAACTTGTCTTTTCTTCCATCCTTGAACAGCTCCAGATTCCTGTGAGCTCAGCCCCCAGCCAAACGGAGGCTGTGACTACTTGTGTCTTCCTGCACCTCAGATCTCCCCCCATTCCCCCAAGTACACGTGTGCCTGTCCTGACAATATGTGGCTAGGTCCTGACATGAAAAAATGCTACAAAGGTAAATACAATCACATCTCCATTTCACTGTCCCAACAAAATCATCCTTACAGTGAATATATTTCCTGATGGTGAAAACACAAACACCAACTTCTGTATTCCACTCTTTGCTGCCCTCTGAGCACAGCAGCACTGTGGTGTCCTTTGTTGAAAGCTTGCTTATTTTGGAAAGCTTAACCAGAAAAAGATACAGCAGGAAGGGGGAAAAAAGGACTAGGGACCAGCATTAGAAGTGTGTATAGTCAATAAACCATTAAAATTGATTACTCATATATTGATATACTGTTTATGTAATATATATATATGTAATGTGTACTTATATATCTATTTAGGTATCTATATATCTATTTATAGATAGATACCAGGTCTGAAGAGGACACAGTTGTTGCTGATAGTATCCTGAAGAGACAAGTGGCTTCACTGTTTTTCCTAACATGCAATGAGTTCCTGGTATAAATTCAGAATCTTGGGAGGGTCTCAAAAACCCCCAAGTTTGTGAACTTAGCTACCTTCAATACAGACTGCTTTTTTTATTAGTATTAATTAGTCAAGCTTGACTCCAGGAAATAATTTCTGTAACTTTAGGCAGAGCACTGTCAATAGTTTGACTACCTGGGAAATAGAATTGGAATTTAGTTTCTTCTTCTCTTCATTAAACGTAACAATCCTTTCTAGATTTATATCACCAATTGTGATTTTTTTGGTGTACTTGCTTTAACCAAATTTCATTGTTGCTCTTGGTTTTCAGATCTTCCAACCACTGCAACTCCTGTAGTGGTTTCCACAACCACAGCGTCCCGTGCTGATGGCACCACGACCATCGCCGCTGTACCTGGCAGTGCCAATGACACCACTGAAGTGGTCCCCAAAGCTGTACCAGAAGCTACAATCACCACCCCAAGCCTTCATTTACCTTCCACCACATCCATCCTGATAGACTCTGAGATGACCACTGGAAACAGCAATTTATCACAGCACTGTAAGAGAATGAGATTCCTTTCCTTCTCCTCTATCACAACTCCTCATGCACTCATGCTTTTGTCCAAGGCACATGAACAACCCTGAGAGTTCACATCAGCCCCTGCCTTGTGCCCAGTACTGGCTCATCTCAGCTCCAGTGCTGCAGACAGTAGAATGGATGATTCTGCAGATGCTTCACCTATTTTAATTGTTTAATTATTACTGTGATCCAGCACAAGTTCTGGGTGAAAAATTCCCCCTGTGCATCTTTAGTGCTGCTGGACACGTGGAATCACTACAGCCCAAGACAAGCTGCCTCTGGTTTGTGTGGCCGTGCTTGGCATGTTAATGTGGCCTCATCATGACAGAGGTTTGAAGTTTTGCATTATTTATCAGAAGAGCATCCCAGTGGAGAGCACTAATAGGCTCCCCTCAATGGAACACCAGCCTCAATCTCAGAGCTAACAGGCAATCCCTCCAGGTCCTGCTGCCAAGGCAAAGCAGAAAGGCTGAACTGCTATTAAAAAAAAAAAAGAAAATTCTAGTCCAGAGAGAAGATTTTGCTCTGCAAGACCTCAAACAGACATGTATGTTTAAAAACAGTGAAATGCTGTTTTCCCCCAAATGTTTCACTGTTTCCATTACATCTGGAAAGCAGTAATACACCACCCCTATCTGTAGAATTGTGCTGCATGGGGAAAGCACAGTCCAATGGCTAAAATGCATTCAGTCCTCTTTGTGCAAGTTTCTTTCAAATGCAACAACTGCCTTTTTAACAAGCCATGGAAGCAAAGTGCTTTTATTGTCCACTTTGGAAATAGTGTGGCTTTTTATTAAGTAAATAACTATGTAATGGAACAGCCTGCCACAGGGAAGTATGTAAAAGTTGCATGAATTGGTGTATCAAAAGAAAAAGTACAGTTAGTTCCTCCTCTTGCAACTCCTGCTATTTTGACAAAAGTGGATTTTCTCTACTGATACCTTATATCAGAGCTCAGAGCAAACATTTTAAAGTATAGAACTTGAAAGGTTAGATTGAAGTTTTTTTAAAATTATATTTTCCTGTAATTGCTTTTTTCTAAGTACAGTACTGAGTTTTGGGACCACTCTTGCAGGCTGGGGCAGGCTGCAGCAATGAGGGATACATGTGTTCACTAACTCTTTAGCTGTAAATAATAAAAAAGGAAAAAATTAAACAGAGAAGCTGTGTAGATGGCTTTGAACTACATTATTTTTCTGACAGCTCAATAAGTCATTCATTATGTCAGTACTAGAAAGTGTTCTTTTGTGGATTTTTAGGAATGCTATTCACCATCCCCTGATGCCTGCATGGCATTTCCATTAAATGTCAGGTTTTTAAAACTGACCTCCTTTTTTTGTGTGTGAAAATTGGAGGCCCAAGCAGAGTCACTGATTTCTGGTCAGAGCTGCTCTGACAGCCCTGGAGCCTGGAGCATGTCCCTTCACTGGCCTCCAGCTCTGGGGTGTCCCTGTCCCTGGGTGAGGCAGCAGCGCTGCAGGGACCTCGTTCCTCAGGAGAAGGAGCTCAGCTCAGCCCAGACCCCTGTGTGCCGATCAGTGTCACCAAAATAATTTCATTATGAAACTTTCTGTAAATTCTTAAATTGCAAAAGCTTTCTGGTGGGCAGAACAGCACTGGTACTAACAGAAAACATTACTTTAAAGCAGCAAACGAGTTAAATGATCAGAACACTTCTGTAATTACAGATGCAAATGATGATGAAGGCTTCGGTTCAACTGTGACAGCAGCTGTGATTGGAATTGTCATTCCTGTGGGTAAGCAGGTTGGATTTAACCTTTGAAGGAGTTCACCAAAATGCAATACCAAAATATTGTATATACACCACAGTAAATACACTCTTCCAGTTTTCAGGGGTGGGGTAGGAAAGAGTACAGGAATTGCTGAACTGGGGAACAGTAGCCCAGCTTTGAGAAAATGTTATGAGGATGGCTGCCAACATGGGAACATCCCAGCAGATCCATGCCTGCCTAACTGCCCTTTCTCTCCCCTCTCCTCAGTGGTCATTGGCTTGCTGTGCATGGGGGGATACCTCATCTGGAGAAACTGGAAACGGAAGAATACTAAAAGCATGAATTTTGATAATCCAGTTTATAGGAAAACAACAGAAGAGGAAGATGAAGATGAAATCCACATTGGGCGAACTGCCCAAATTGGACACGTGTACCCTGCAGTAAGTACTTGAGGAGATGGCTGCTGGAGAAGATTAATTCTGTTGAGAGTTCCAGTACAGAATGTGGATTAGTGTTGCTTATTTGCCACATAATGACAAAAACCAGAACTTCTTTAGTAGCATTGATTAGGCAGAAGCCTTAACTTCTGGCACCCCATGCAGTTGTCTTAGAATGTAGTGCTCTGGATCAGATATTCAGTTCAAATGAAGAATAATTGTCCTAATCAAGGTACCAATCTGACAAATGTAAAGCTCCCTCAAGAGCTACCTCAGGATGGGACAGGTAATTACTCATCCCCTACTGGATTCTGTTTTATCTGTGCTTAGGCTGCTACCAAATGCCCAAACTATCCTAAGGATAAATTGAGTTTCTCTACAAACCAGGGAGAATATTTTTTCTATAGTATCAGTATAAAGAAAAGTCACATTCCTCACAAGGAGAAGTGAGTGAGGTTCTGTCAGAAGTTAAGGAAAAGGATCCTCCTGCACAGCAGCATCCCTGGGGAGAGGAGCACTGGCAGGTGTAAGTGCATTGTATTTTCAGAAGAGAGCAGGAAGATCCAGAGTAATGAGTGAAGGCAGTACAGCCCCTGTGGGCAGGCAAGTAGGTGGATAATGTCCTCTATGCTCTAAAGGTCCCACACAAGAATCACGCTGGAGAAAGTGCCATCCCTTACAAGGAATTTTATCCAATATACATGGGCAGAAAACTGCCCAGCACCTCTTCAGTAACACTTGAGCAAGTGACCTCATTCGAGGAGGAAAAAAAATCACCATCTAGAATAGACTTGTGACCAATACAGTAGGGACAGCCATGAGAGTTCTAACAAGAAATACAAGTTAGCACCAGTATCACAGTTCACAAAAATGTGTTTTTTCCCTCCCCAGCGTGTAGCATTAAGCTTAGAAGATGATGGGTTGCCATGAGGATGAAGATGCTGCTCCAGTCATCTGAATACTGAACAAATCTGCTTTGGATCACAGAACCTGCTTCTTCTTTTTGGTCATTATTTATGTTGCAGAAGGGTAACCACAAAGTTATAATGAACTGCAAACATCCAAAGGATGTGAGAGTTTTGTATGTATAATCTTTTATACACATTTTAACTTGTTGCACTACCCATTTGTGATAGTGAATAAGCAACAGCTGAGCTACTAACTCAATGTACATAACCAGCCAGGCTGAAGGTTCAGTAGCTATTGCTTTATTTTAAGACTATATTTATAGATATTTTGTAAATATGTTGAATATGCTTTGTGGCTATCCATCAACATAAGTAAAATAAATTCTGTACAGGCAGTTTAGAAATATTTATTAACAAAATCTGGATTATAAGATCTGTTCTGTAAATATAGTAGAGGGGTGAGAGTATTTATTTTTTGTATGTTTGGCTTGCTGTGCATAGATTATCTGTGTATATATCTATCTGGATGAGATAGATATATAGGCACATAAATATATACATATATATAAATATATATACATATATTTTAAAACTACTAGCCTACATTTATGAAAATTAGAAATAATTGAATTTTTACAGGATGTTTGAGAAGTTTGCTTTGAAATCTAAAGACACAATGTAAGAAAGAGCTGTAGTGTAAGACAGCTGACCAGTGAAGCACTCCAATAACAAACAGCTCCTGATTTCCATCCTGGCTATTAAGGGCTGCTTTTACATTTCCCAGTCTATCCATGAAGAATCCATGCAGTGCATTAAACTGGAGAGCTATTGCCTACAGCATTTCAGTCAGAAGAAACTCCTACAGCACCCAGGGTTTAGTGCTGTATTGTTGCTTTTTTAACAGCTTGGTACAAATCTGATTTGGTTTTTGTTCATTTGTTTCTAAATGTAAATCTAAATGCTTTTCCACACTGAGGATCTTGCATTTCTTAAATCAGCTCAGAATTAACAGAAACAAAGATTTAGCCATATATTTCCACACTCCCAAGTGAGCACTCCCCCTGGTTCATCAGGAAAATAGCACAATAACAAAAGTCACTTCCTCCCCTCCTTGCCCTTGTCCGCTGCTCATACTGATAAAAACCCCAATTTTAGGAGCTGCTGTGGCACACACAGAATTCTTCCCAAGTCCTGCCCATGGAACAAGCTGCCCCATGGCAGGTCTCCCAGAGCACTGGGCAAGGAGGCCAGAGCAGGTTAAAAACTCCCAGCCTTTCCAGGGTCTTTGGCTGGGTCATGCTGCACTTGGCAGGAAAAACTCTTGGTTTTTCTCACCTCATTCTATAGGATTTCTTGGGAATTCTGTGGGAAGTGAATACACTTACCTCCCACTGCATAATGGACTAGTACCTCCCTGAACTGTACCAAATCCTAGAGAAATCTTCCTCATGTTTTTATGTCAGTCCAAGCTTTTGTATTTGAGTGAGTAGAAGAAACTCAGGCTGAGTAGGTTTGGGGGGTTTTTTTTCCTCTTTTTTCTTTTCTTTTAGAATAAATTTACAGAGTAATGTGAGCTGAAAGCTAATTCTTGGCTAAAAGAAAGAAAGTGTTTAAAGCCCTGGTATGCATTACAGATATAACACATATTCTCAAATGCCTCATGGCCTGCATAGACAATACAGAAGTAATCAAGCATCCTTCTATTCCAAATTTTAGATTTTAAGGCAGTGACAATGAGTGAGATATCCCATTATTGTTTTAAAGTATGAAGCTCTCTTTCTATAAATCCATGCACTGTGTGCATGAAGAAAAAAGCTGAGAAAGGCTGTATGTGATAACACTGTAACTAACAGACGAATGTAAATATATATGAAAGTTCTACAGTTTTGATACTTTTTTAAGAACACACAAACAAACCTGTACAAACCACATGTAAAAGGCTGCAGGTTTTTTCAAACCATTGTAAATTAACTCAATGTGCAGTGCTGATTTCAACCTTTACAGATTTATAACTACTGAGAAGTCAAACACCAAATTTGTTTTCTAAGAAGTTAATTATTTTAAATAATGGTTCAGACTGGTAGGGTGATATTTAACATTGTAATCATTTCTGCTCTGTCTTGTCATACTGAAGTTCTGTTAGAGTAAGTTCTTGCTTGGTGCCTTTTGTGTTTCAGTTCTTACCTTCCAGACAAAAGGCCCAGCAAGGGGCGGGGGGGCTCTGTGTAACACTTGCTGTACTGGAAACCAAATGAACACGTTTGTAAAACAGTGCACTGTTTCTATAGAAAGATTAAATTTTTTTATCTGGGATCACTGAACTAATTACTTCATGGTGTCTGAAATGGGACTGTGTCATATTTTGGTCTGAGTTTTCCCTAACTCCTAATTGCCCATATCCAGAGTGGGGTTTGGGAGCAGTGCTGTGTAATGCAGCTGTCCAGCTGCAGTGTCACAGCAGCAGCACTGGGGACAGTTCATATTCCACAAGAGAGCACTTTGTTCTGAAGTGTCTTTTTCTGCCACATTGGTTTTTGGTCATCTGCAAATCAAATGGCAAACAGCACCAGCTTCATTTCCTTGCCTCAGTGATGTAAGTGAGTAAAAGCTCCCGTGGTACAAGTACTGCAGTCCTTACCCAGTGTGAGACAATGTCTCAGAACTGAACAGTGCCCACAACACAACTGGTGCAGTTTTTCACCCGAACTATAACATGCTGGACTATTCAACAACTAACTGCATGTGACTCAGTTTCTTCTTGGAGCTTTTGGTAAAACACCTACACAAGCTGCAAAACTCCTTAGAGCCACACTTATGCTATGTTGGAAAAAAGACAGAAATACTGCTGTTCTTGGAGTCTCAAGAGGCAGGCTCAACTTCTTTTAAACATAAAAACAGTCCCCCCCCATGAAGCTGGAAAAACGTTCATGTACTAGAAGTGTGACAATAGTTTTGGCTGGACACATAAGTGACTCAGAATTAAATACGCTGTTAGCTTGCTCTCGCTTCCCTGTCTCTTGGAAACATGAAATCCTGGATAATACAATACAATACAATACAACACTACACAACCATTCCCCATTGCATGTTGTTCAAAGCCCTTGGAAGCAATGCCTTTAGTGAAATGCTCTTTCAGTCAATTCTTAGTCCCAAAGGAAGCAGCCAAGCAGGTAAAACTTTTCAAGCACAAAAGAGTTATTACCAAACTAATATGGACTGATGTACTGGTAAATATCAATAGTTTAGTTTTCTATCTAGCTGAAAATGGGTTTTTCTTACTTCAAAACATTCTTCCCTTTCAGTTAAGCATTTTAGCAAAGTAATATGGTAACAAATAGAAAAAGTGAAACAACAACAAAATTCTCTCCAGGTCTAAACAGCAAGGACAGCACAAAAGCAAATTGAAAGAGTCTCATAAGAGAGTCCCAAACCTACCTGAGCATTAAGGTATGCCTCCCAAAACAACTCCCTTTTAAAATTATTTCTCCTGTATTAGCAATAAGTTACATTTTTTGTTTCACTTCTTACACATAGTAACTGTACAGTCTGAGCTAATCCACACCAACACTGTTCTGCCTAGTCCCATTAAGATGCTCTATGGACTACAGGGACTCATCTCTGTCCCTCAGTGTGTATGTAACACATGTACCTCAGTCACCTTTCTGCCTTCTGCAGGAATATGTGTGCTCATTTCCTTACACTGTCTGTTCTCCATCAAAGCAGCCCTTTAACTTTGGGAAACACTTTTAAGTCTGCCTTCCTAATTTACATCTTTGCCTTGAAGCAGGGGCCTACAGCCACAGGCTGTTGTGAGCTCTTTCACTGCTCCAGTGCAGGCATTTACAGAGTGGTGCCAGTTCCAGTTGTCTCCTAAATGCACACGTTTCCTCTCCTGTCCCCTCCTGAGAATGGGAGTGACAGAAGGGCTTTGGTGGGCAAATGGCATCCAGGCAGGGTAAACCCACCAACCCCAGAAGAGAAAAATGGGGGGCTCACTTTCTACAAAGACCAAACTGGCTCTTCTCAGACAGATGAAAGGAGCCTGGCCAAGTTTGCCGGGCTCGTTACACCCCAGGGAATGAACTGAGCCCCCTTGTTTTACTTGTATGGCTTTGAGCACTGACTCCCCAGCTAAGACACAAATCTGAGTCCAGTTTTACACAGATAAGGATGAACTTGTGGCTTTTGCTATCACAGCAGCAGAAGATGGCCTGTGTGCCTCAGGGTGCTGCCCGTGGATTTCTCATCCCAACTTCCAGAAGAAGCCAAAGAGCACCAGTCCAGGCTGAGTTCTTAGCTTTGACAGGAGGGCAGTAATGCTAACCTGTATCTGCACCTATGCATCAGCAAGCAGAATGAGAATTAACATGCTTTAAAAAATTATACTCTTTTTTCAAATATATTTGCAGCATTCAAATCCCTCCGTGTACCTCAGTGGGAGAACATTTCCTTACGGATTAGCCACAGCTGCCTTCTAAGTTCCCCACACTATCAAGGAAACCACTGTAATCTTGTCAGTGGTGATAAGGCAGTGCCTTAGCAGGGAGCTGAAGTTATGTCAGTGAGACAAGCAAATCTCCCTGATAGTTTGATAGGCCCCTGCCTGGCTCCAAGGACGATTACACAGGATTATAGAAGGCTGGACTGATAATTTTGTCTTCACATCAGTTCAGTTCCTCAGCCCTTGCCTCGAGGCTACAAAGTCAGGTAGAAGAGGAGAGGTTTTACCTACAGTTCTTGGCCAGGTACAACTGAGGCCCAATAGCAAAGACATTCCACATTATCCTATTCAGGTCTTTATCTGCTGAGCCTGCCAATCAAGGAATTAATTAGTTCCACCTACAGTAATTTATTTTCATGCATATATTTCCCCACTGGGGCTCAGCTAAAAGCACATACGTTACTTTAATTCAAGCCATTACACATAAAAGATGATGGAAAGCCTTACAAACAAATGTTCAAGAAAAATCCCTGAGTCTACATTATTTTACTAATAAGGCACAGACCTAAATAAGTTCCAAGCAAAGAGAGCACCTTGAAATGATGCTTAGAAGATAAACAATACTTGGAAGATAATATTTAGGTCTAAGCTTCATTGACAGAAATTTTCTTACAAAGGCTAAAGTCGACTTCTAGACTTCCTGTAATGAAAAGCTGACTCAAAATTATTGGAAATTGACATTATTTTTAGCAATATCTGAAATGGGTGTCACATCAAAAGCCTTACCTCTTGAACTGGCTTCATATTACTTTGATACTAAAGGCATCAGTGGCAATAAAAGTCATGAAGAAGTTAATAATAAAAACTTTCTCAATCACATCAGTGGCTGGTAGCCTGTAGAGGAGCAGGTGAGGTTAAGAGGATCTCTTGCTATAGAGGTCTTTGCAGGAAAAGCCAAATTAAAATCTTTTTTTGCCCTTTTGGAGTTCAGTTGACACAAGCTCCATCCCAGTGTGCAGAGGCACAAACTCTCTAAATTACATCTCTCCTTGTGTCTTCCTTTTTTTTTTTTAAAGGCGATTTAAGAACTATCCATACAGAACCTACTTTCTCTCCTGCTAACTAAGAGACAAAAACAAGGGCTTGGCTCACAATCCCCAAGGATTACAGTTAGTTTTTCCTTTGGCTATGGCTCTGCTCAGGACATAAATAAGTAGTGATGCTTTAATCATTATAACTTACATGCACAACCACCAAATACAGAACATTTTGGTGTTTTCTTCAGACACGTTATCAGTTTACAGAAGATTACAGAGCTACAATATCTGCTGCATAGAGAGGTTGCAGCTTCTCCATCCCTGGAAGTGTTCAAGGCCAAGGCATCCCTGCCCATGGCAGGAGGTTGCAACTGGATGATCTTAAAGGTCCTTTCCAACCCAAACCATTCTATGATTCCATGAATATGGCATCAAAATGATTAAAGTAGAGAACATATGATATTCAAAGTACGATCACTGGCCTAGAATAGACTCCAAGTAATACAAATATACACAGATAGGGATGCACCCCAAGCCTGATTTATACACAACCAAAGACAGGGGCCATCTGCAGACCTAGATAAATTAATTGAGAAGCTGTGACAGGACCATATGATGATGATGTGTTGTTTGTAACACATTACTCTGGACTTTCAGCTACACTATGCCAGGAATTAGCTGCAGTTATGGTTTCCCATAGCAACAGGATATATGGGACAAACTGCTCAGGAAAACCCAGCTGAACAGGAGCTGTACCTCCCCTGCTGAGCCAAGCCAGGTGTTGCCTTGCTTTTCAGGAAAGTGAAACCCAGCTCCTCCATGTGCACCTGAAATACTTCTCAATTTAATCAAAAGGTACGCCTTTCAAAGCAGCTGGCGTTTTACCACTCCCGTGCTGCTTCCAGACCCTGCAGATGAGCCTGGCCAACCCAAAGAACAATGGACAAAACCCACTGAACTTGCCCCTGGCTGTCATTAATTTAGTAAGTCTTGGGCACACGACTGTGCTTACACAGTCCCTGTCACTCGGCCGCTGTCCCTGCAGTGACCACACAGAGCAGCTCTGCACCGACCATGCTTCAAATGTGACTGCCCAGCACAGCTCTGAGGTAGCACCAATGACAGCGTGCAGATCTCTGCTACCTGACCCAATAGTCCAGTGTCACATCAGAAACAGCTTCCTCCTGGGAGTTCTCACCTTCCAGAGCAGGTGGGCACTTGGCAAATCCACCCCCAAGAACTGCACAGGGCAGGGATGGGCCAGGGGAGCAAAGTGGAGCTTTCTGGAGGGAGCACAAACAGCACAACTTCAAACACCTGCTCACACCTTGGCCAAAACACATGTGCAAATCAGCATTTGTATTTATATATCAATGTGATGCAGAATTATCTCCTTCTTCACCCAGGGACCTGTGTGACCTACACAAGCAGGCTACAAAGGGTTCAATTTAATCCCAAGTATGGGAGCAGCACCTTCTAATGAGCAGGTACACAGAAGCCTTTTAACTTCAATGAGTCACTTAAAGGCAAAAATCCTAATAAAGATAACATAATTTGTAGTGTCAATAGCTATTAGTGCTATGAGGGCTCCAGAACATGGTGAGCTTTGATTTAATGTCTCCCTTTTAGAGCACACTCCACCTTCAAACCAAGAACAAGGCCAAAGAGGAATAACCTTCAGGTGCTCCTGCAGATCAGGAGTCCACAGCCATACATTATTTTGATTACCATTCCCTCATTTGCGAAAAATCAACACAGTGCTATCAGAATATTTATGTCATCAGACCCAATGAATCTCCAACAAGATGTGAAATTATATTCACGAAGTATTAACTACTGCATTTTTGAGACTAGAGAGTACTTGTTGTTTTTTAGGGTTACAGGGAGTTCATATTTTCCAAATCAAGGTAACTTTGCTGGGTGACACTGGTCTTATGCAATATCAGTTTTGCCTACTTACCCCCACCTCTGCAGCAGCAAGGCTCCAGTATATCCTCTTCTCCACCAACATTTCTAAAAAGTAAATGCTGATCAAAGTCTTCCAGAGAGGGTGAGATGAACTGATAAGGAAGGAACATGAAATGGGAATGATCTGAGAGCAATGGCAATGAGAAAGAAAAAAAGGGCAGCTGGGATGGAACTGTGGGAGGGCAATAGCCCCAGCTGAGGCTTATTCAGAAGATTTGACAATCCTCTAAGGAGCAATTTTAACTTCCAAGTGCATGCACACAGGTGCTGCTGACAAGAAACAGAACAACTATAAAGAAAAAATACTGAGGATAACTTTTTAGATGTGAATTCATGTCAGCCTTTGGCACCTGATCATTAGTACCAGCACTTAGTATAAAGCAAAAATATTTGGCAGTTTGAAAATTGTGTTCACATGTAATTACTGTGCTGGCATTCACACATTCAACAAGAGGAGCAAAGAACTGCATGGTAATGTCTGATAAAAAGGCAACTCCACCAGCCCCTTCTTTACACTACTGTGACAGCACAGGAAGACAAAGGTGATTACTTTCTTTTCTACCACTACCCTAAAATTAAGCCTTTCCCCATTGACACTCATTTGGCTTAACACCTCTGATTTGATGAGCAAATTGAAGTAATTTTTTTATTTTTTTTTTAGTTCTTCTCTGGCCATCTCAAAGACTGCTGGAGTACAACAGAAGTAAGACAAACAAGTCAGTGATGAGCTGGCTGTACAGAAAATACGATTTCCTTAGCAGAAGAGTCACATAATAAATTTCTCACCAGACCTCCATATTTAAAAATATTTTCATTTTTCTTTCTTCCTCTACGCAAAAAACTCAGTCACTGTCTTCTACTGACACTTCATTTTGAGACAGAATGCAATTCACTCCCCTACAAAAAATACTAGAATGGGTATCTCTTCAAGTTCTTAAATACTGAACAAAACCTGAAAAAAATCTATATTAACCTAAATGGCTTATCAGGCTAGCACAGCCATTCATGTTTCTGTAACCCAAATAAGACACACACAGTCCTGTGCAGGCCCCTTTGATATACTAAACTGCAAGATAAACTACCCAGCTGCAGCTGAGTTCACCTGGGATAAGTGAAGTTGTGGGGGAAATAAAGAGAGAAAAAAATGCAAGAAAAGAAATTCAGCTTCAGCAGAAATAATGCAGTTTTAATGGACCATGGAATATCAGACACCCAGCAAGAAGATGACCTTTTCTCCAGTACTGAAATAAAAAAGCAATAGAACACAAATGCTGATAAACCAACTTCAACTTTACAAAATCAATTTATGTAAGAATAAAAGAACAAAATCCATGACCTTTTCTTTACTATTAAATAAACCAAATCCATCTACTGAAGTCTTCTTTTTGAACAAAAGTTATTGCCTGACCTTTCTCATTCCACTGCAGGATGCAAAGTGACTGGGTGATTTAAGTGATTCAAGCTCTTTTTTTCTTCCAAAATCAGAGGTTTGTGCCACCACAGAGAGGAAACTGTGCACATCTTCTCCAACCCCAAGACAGGAGCAGATTCTGTAGGTACCATTAGAAATCTGTGACATGGCCCTAAAACAAAGGGCAAAGACCCCACAGGCAGGGGCTGGAATAGGAGTGGATATTTGGACTGGAATTTGAGCGCCCATCCAAGCCAGCCCTGTGCCTCCACAGCATTCTGCAGCACACAAGTATCAGCTCAGGACCTGCACAATGAAGATTATTAAAAGTGACATATGTTAATGGAATATTTTATCCAGTATATCAACACCAAGGTTATATACAGAACACTCACATAATTTTGTAGGCTATTCTCAAAGAATCAGAAGCACAAAATACATTACCTGAAATTCACCTTTTCTGCGATGAGTTTTTGATAATTTACTGGATTCTCTACACAAACTGTTTTAGAAACACCATGAAATAAAAACATAATGTAAATTAATGGTAATTACATAATTAATGTAATGACAGCCTAAACATAGTTTTACCTGTAATATTTCTCTTGTGGAAGCAATGCCCAAGTAATGTTCAACAGATGGATGCTTCTGCTTGCTGGATAATGGCAAAATATGTTTATTAACTGAAAATAGAAACGTGTTATTATTTCCAATCCTTTAAATCCCAAGAGCCATCTGTGGGCAAGGCCTTTTATTTGACACAGAAAAAAAAAAACATATTCAAGTGCATTTGCCTATGTGGAAATATATCAAAATATAGACATTAATTCCTGAAGCTGGCATCCACCACTCTATGTTAGAGTGCTGTCAATAAGGAACTGCTTGTGCACCATCCCTGTGGTTTGACAGGATGGACTCAGAGTAATCCTGACTGACTGAAAATCAGGAATAATTCCTTGAAAGAGACAAATCACTTTATTTTGAGAAATAACTCCCTGGCTTCTGAAAGGAGATTAGTGTATTACAGCCAGTATCATCCTTTTCATCTTGGTTGGTTCTATTCCCTTATTTTCTTACTTTTAAATCACTAAAAAACTGCCATTGATAGGAACATGGAATAGAACCAACCTGATGGCTCCTAGGGACAGGACAGCCATTGTGCACAGCAAAACAGAATCTTGAAAAAATTACCAAGAACCCTCTGAGATCAGGGGAAAAGGACAGGAGAACATCAAGACTGGGAACTGTGTCTCCTAGCTGTAAAATAATAATGCTGAAAACCCAGAATCTGAGATTATATGGCCTCATGCAGTATGGAAGGACAGTTTTCTGCCAAGAACCCCAGAGAAGAGGTGGAGAGACTAAGTGCTGGTACACTCAGAGCTGAAGAATAAAGAGCATTAGTAAGCAACAAGGATCTGTGACACTGCTAATTTCAGGGCCTGCCCATCTCTTGCTTCTAAGAGCTGTGAGACCCCTGAACAAAAGCCATGGGGTACTGTGGAAAGGTACATTTACTGATAAAACAATCTTTCTCTGGATAAAGAAAAAAAAAGGGGGGGGGAGAGTTGCCATGGCAACCCTGAATGAATTCAGCACATCACCTGTGCATGAAGTCTATCTGCAAGGGCTCTCTTGAAAGCTGAGGGTTTGCTTCTCACTTGGGATCCCTCAAAATTGTACAAGGCTTTAAAAAATAAGGATTGCACAGGAAATGGATGGGACTCCTGCATCCACCAGATCAAAGCCTGCTCGAAGGCACAATTATCTATGAAAAAGGAAAGCAATGTATTTTTCTTGACAAAGTTTTCAAATGACAAGATTGAAGAGTCTGATGCACGCAGGGGAAAGCACGGCTGGAAGTCTTCTGTGAGAAGGCAGATGTGCCAAAGGTGTTTCCCTTTTTTACTAATGAAGCCTTATGCTTGGATTTCCTCACTTACTACACAAGTTTCTTTCTTTATAGAATAAGGGAAAAGAAAAATCTCAAATATTGGAATCAAATACATTGGAAAAACTAGTGTGTTAGAGATGATGACAAGCCTGAAAAAAAATGCAAAACCAATTTAAAAGTACACAGGCAAAAATGTTAGAAATAAGTAAAATCCTATTTAACTTTTTGTCAAGTGTAGCAGAGAACATGAAGCCCACTTAGAGCAGCATAAGCATGCCTAAAGGTAAAATCTAAAAGTTTCTATTATAAAAGCACTGCCCCAGGTCTCTCACCTCTGTAAAGCTTGTGAAATTCTGCTGTGTCAGAAGGTTTTGTCAGAGCTTGGATTTAAAAAACAAACAAACTTGGTAAAGCATTTCGAATAAAAGAAAAAAAACTATAGAACAATGTTTATTGAAGGTAAAGCGCGGCCACATGGAAGCAAAGAGAAGTTTCTTTGTAGCAACTCAGCATAACCAGGATGTCCTTCCAATCAAGGAGGTAAAATGTCCAACACTCCTTTGTTTATTTCCACATTTATGGAGACATAACCCACCTCCACAGGAAGGTCAGGGGCTGAAGGCTAAATAAATACCTGTGCTCACTCCCTGCCACCAGGGAAACCTTTAAAGACTTTGGCAGATTTGTTTAAATAAAATCAGTTTACACAGAAATACATGACTGGAATATAGCTGACATCAAATGCTTCTTTCTTATGTAGTTCTTGGGGAACTGCTTAGAGGACAATTCACAAAGGTTAATTTCAGTCTAAATGTGCAGATTCTTCCTCAGAAGCAGCCACTGGAGACAGGCTCCCCCACGTCAGCCCTCATAACTAACTCTGTAAAATTCTGAAGTGAGAATTAACACACATCTATTTTTAAATAAGAGCAGATCCTATTTTGTGTAAGTTCAAGACACAGTTCTACCATGAAAAACAAATGAACCATTTAAATAAGTCATATTTATTTTCCTAAGTTATTTGTGGCAATAAACTCTAAAGAGTTGGATTCACCAGAACTGGGCCCCAGATACTCTTCTCAGGTCTCACACACCACTGCAGCCCAACTTCCAGCCTTGCCAAACCCAGCAGACTCAGATGGGGGCTGACTTTTTAAATGAGAAATTCAATTACATTATACACTTGCATTTGGCACAAAAACAATCTGTAGAGAAAGCAGAAAATCAAAATCAATCAAAACCAGAAAGCTTCCCTAAAACTCATACAAATATTCCCATGGGAGAGCTGATCTTGTCTGAGGGCAGGGGGATGAACACAGCAACAATGACAGACCCTTCCAGTCCTGCTTTCAATTAATTTTCACAAATGTTTCTCCTTTTCAGGCACTCATTTACACCCAGGAGTCCATGCTAGGCTTAGCACTTGGTTCTTCTACCACAGAAGTCAATACAGCCCATTTTTGTTTACTAAGTCATGACCAGTGAGAAGTGCCTTGTGAGCAAACAGAGCCCTGCAGTCAATAACCAGCCACAGCAGCACAGCCCTGTGGGGAGAGCCTCACCTCAGAGTAACAAGGTTGTTTTACTTGGCACCAAAACAACAAATGTTCCTTCTTACAGACGGGTATTTTTCACCGAATAGATGAAACTTACCCTTACTGCAATTTCAAAGTACAAACTCTGGTAAACAGTGCATTGAAGTGCAAAGCTCAGGGTTAACACAGCACCCCCAGTTTGTCTCAGCAGCCACAACACACTGCTGACTCAGCTGGATTTTCATACTCATTATCTCTCACACAATGCAGAGGCAAAGGAATTAACGTCCTTCAAAACCAAAACAAAATTCTCTTCCCAGCAAGTAAAGAAGCAACACAGGCCTAACAAGGAGCTATGTGCAAAGTCAAGATCCACACCATGGAGCACGTTAAATGCTATGGAACATATTTTAAAGAAGTATTTTAGGGATTTTTTAACTTTCAGATATTATATTGTCTTAACTTTCCTCAGCCAATGTAGTTTCTTTGATAGGGGAATCAGTAAGAATTAAAGCCCCTGCAGACACAAGGAAAAAGAGTTGTATCAAATTCTCTATGTTTGGAACACGGCTTCACAAGTTACAGACATGGGAAAATATCAGAAAACAACCTGATTTATTTGCAATCTGTGAAAAAATTCTGTCACCCAGTTCTCCAAAGCATTCAACATTTCTAGTGAAGAGAATAAAATAGCAGAAATACAACTATTTCAAGAAACAATCACAAATCTTGCAATCTTAAAACCAACTTAAATTATGGATCCAAAATAGGTTGATTCATTCAAGCCATCTGCTCTTTTATTGACATGAGAAAAAAACCCCAAATAAATAGAAATATTCAGAGCATGTTTATCTATTTCTCCCACTTTTCCAAGTCCCACAGATACCCACTCCCCATAGGCCAGAGGAGAAAATCATGTAAATTTTGCTCCTCTTGAAAAAGAAACAAAAAAAAAAAATCCCTAACCCAAACCCATTATAAACCAGTACCAGTATTAAGATTCCATATGCATATTGTTACATTACAGTCCTTCTATCATATGTAAAATAATGCTAAAAATGTGTGTTTATAGAGATATTTTCTTCAGAGGCAGAACAACCACTGTCTGCACATGCTTTTAAGCAGAATGAAAAGAGCTACAGTGCACACATTTGTGCCTTTCACAAACACATACTTAAGCCAATGCATTCAAGCAGAGCATGTTTGGGATTGTAAATGTGTTCAAGATAACCCAAACAACACTGGCAGCAATTCTTCACCCATTGTATCGCCATCAAATATATTTAATTTACTTAGACAAAAAACATAATATATATACAGCAAAAAAACGTTTTTATCTCACCTATATATAGTATGAGTTTATCATAAAATGTTAGAATTAATATAGAGAACTCAAAGACAGCTGACACCTCCAGAAGGAATTAAAATGCAGGTTCTTGGGATAACTCCTATGCCAGTTTGCTCTTCCTTCCAACACACTAATTTAAATAAATTTACATAAATCACTGATATTCCTGAAAAGGCTTATAAACAATTTAGATAATTACGGTGGACTAATTCTCTCACAAAAAATCCCCAAACCAAACAAAACCAAATCTCTGAACTTGGGGAGAAGCCAGACAGTACATGGTATTACCTTTAGATTGGACAGCCAAGTTCACAAAATAAGAGTAATAATTCTGCCAAAAATCCTTCAGTCTGGTATAAATACAAATGTTACATTTTTTAAGGTTATGTTTTAATTTCTTTGCAGTATTCAGATGTTATAAAGCAACAGGTTGGCTATTTCTGTATCAGCAGGACTCTACTAAAGAGACAACTTTTAGGTATTTTATAGAATGGACATTCCTAAAGAATGCAGAATGCAACTGAGAGTATTGAAGCACAAAGCTGTGAAAAACAATGAAAAGAATAAATATTGCCTGACTTAAGAACTCCATTAGCCCTGCAGTGGGATGTGAGGCAGCACCATCCAAATGAAATCATGCTCATCGGTGCAAACCCATTTCCAACATCACCACAGTGCAAACCACCCTCCACCATTCTGTGTCCTCAGTAAAAACGTCCCATCCAGCAATGAGCACAAGAGACACCCTGTTTCTGAATTTCCCTTGCAGAAGGGAATATTTTACAAAAGGGTGTGTCTCTGGTTATCTCATTTCAGCAGCTCCCAAAGTAGAAAAGGGCAGGATTTACCCCCAGTGCATTTATTCTCAATCCTCAGGCCACTCGTCATGAGGGATCTCAACACACCAGTCCCAGTGAGGCACCAAACTGCTTCAGAAGACAGAAATTTGTCCCCTTGTAGTTCGTGTTGCTTAAAAATCATAAATGTGCGGTGTTTGTTCCCTCTGTGCAGAAAAGAGATCAGAAAATGCCTCTGGGATTAACTCATCACCAGCTCTGGGATTAGCGCTACTGGTGGAGATCCACGACTGGCTCTGGGAATAGCCCAGTGGGTAGCGGATGGGGCTGATAATGCCAAGCTCAAGGGTTCGATCCTTGGGTAGCCAGTTTATCAAAATATAAATTTGATGGTTTTGGTGGGCTCCTTCTAACTCGGAAGGAGTGCAGCATAACAAAGTGTGACTCAAGTTCTTGTAGCAGCACTGAATGCAACCATCAGTGCTCATCACAAATGGTGACACCATCTCTTCCACTGCTATGAGTAAGTATCACTAGAAGGCTATCTTATGAGTAACAAGTGAATAACTGCTCCCCCACGGGGCCCGCCGGGGGACTGGGACTCTGCCCTGGGAACAGCAGAGGTGCGGCGACGCCTCACCTGACACCGTCTCGTGTCGCTGTGGGATCTCCCCAGCTGTCCTGAGGCCGTGTCCCGGCTGGGTCGCGGCTGTGTCCCGCTCGGGGGCTGGCCCCGTGCCGCTGCAGGCCCGCTGAGGGCCGGGCCCGAGCTTCCCCTCACGGACAGCCTCCACCCCCAGCCCGCCAGGGGGCAGCAGCGGCCGCCGCCGTTCCTGGGAGGGAGCCAAGTGTGCGCGTTGGAGCGTTGGCGCCGCTGCGCTTCCCTTTGATGACGTACATCTTCTGTGGAGGGCCATGGCGAGTGATTTCTACCTCCGCTACTACGTGGGGCACAAGGGGAAATTCGGACACGAGTTCCTCGAGTTCGAATTCCGGCCCGACGGTGAGAGCGGGGCGGAAGGCCGGGGGAGGTGTGCCGCGTTCCCGGAGGGCGGGCTGCCGGGCCGCGGGTCCCCCGGCGTGGTTTAATGCGCAGCCTCTCCCCACAGGGAAGCTGCGCTACGCCAACAACAGCAACTACAAGAACGATGTGATGATCCGAAAGGAGGTGAGGGCAGCGCGGCTGAGGGCGTTTAGAGGGACTGTGGGCAGGGCTCAGGGTTGGATGGCGTTGCCGGGGCGTTGTGGGCAGGGCTGTATTTATTTCTCTGCCGGAATGTTGTGTCCAGGCTTATGTGCACAAGAGCGTGATGGAAGAGCTGAAGAGAATAATCGACGACAGTGAAATCACAAAAGAAGATGATGCTCTGTGGCCTCCTCCTGACAGAGTGGGCCGACAGGTACGGTGCATAGTGTCTCTTCTAATTGCTCTTTAATTTTCATATGTTAGCTCCTTGGAAGCATAACTAAACTTTTTCTTCAAGCCAGTATTTTTTCCAGCTAAAAGGGAAAAAAATACTGCTTTAAAACCTAAGTAGTGCCTCAATGGTAGTGTAGTTGTGGAAGCTAATACGATCCACAGACCTGCTGCATTTGATATCTTTGTAATAGAAATTTGTAATAAAAACCATCACAGTACTGAAGTATTTCTGTAACTGGTACCATGAAGCAGTAAGTTCCTATAACCTTTTATTTTTCAGGAGCTCGAGATAGTAATTGGTGACGAGCACATCTCCTTTACCACGTCAAAAATCGGTTCCCTCATTGATGTAAATCAGTCCAAGTACGTACTCTGCTTTTTATGCTGCCCTTGTTTCTATTTACCAATCTGTATTAGAACTTCCTGATTATTTGGTACATGTATTTTATATCATTTCAAAGTATGAATCAGCTCCTGGGGGCACCAGTGCTCTGTGTTGCAGCACAATGTGCCAAATGCCTTTAGTCTGTGGCGTTACAGGCTGTGTTCTCAAACTCATTGAGAGCAGACGCTGATGTAGGAGCCTTGTTACACACATACAGAGTCTGAGCTGCCATTGGCCTGTTTCTGCCAATTTCTTAGGGAGAATCAAGATATCTGTATTTCACCTAAGCTGAAAAGACTGACTGTTGTGGGGAAGGGGCGGTGGGGGTAAAATCCTAAGTGCTGTTGATACTTGTTTTCATTATAAAAATGCATATTTTGTAAAAACTTTAAATGTTCACAGTTGGAGTACAGAATATTTAATTTCAATATTTAATGAAACAAATCTGTTAATGTCTAAGATGACTTCTAAAAAGTCCCCATATAGGCTTTGGGGTTTTTT
>VYZP01046051.1:29780-42318 GCA_013400635.1 Hypocryptadius cinnamomeus | reverse complement strand
AGCGCTGCCGGATCGGCGAGCGAACATAGCCTCGGCTCTGCCGCTCCTCGGCCGTGTCCCCCCACCCTCACGGCCTGACCAGCGCCTCACCCCAAAAACGCGCTCCCTTCCGCGGGGATGGATCCCTGTGTACCCCCCTCAGGTACTACAGCAGGATAAAAGGGTGGGAGAGAGATCCTGAGCTCTTCCACAAAGCGTTTTTTGAAAATGGAACAAGATTTCTGTACAAGTACTTTTAACTAAATAATGTTCTGGCCCCATAGAGCCGGCCTGCCCACTGCCCAAAGTACCAAACAAATACAGGAGGAGTTTGGAATAAAGGAAGGGGGAACTGCTATCTGTAATTGAGACCAAATTTCCAAACTCAAACCTTTATTTCCAAAATAGTGAGAACAGAAGGGCAGTATCAATTCTCCTACAGCACCCAAAATCTTATAGGATAGCAAGATTATCCCAGCAGGGATGTTTAACCATGTGAATTCCACTTGCTGCTGCTGGGGTGAGACAAGGGAGGAAAGAAGGGACAGTGTCTCCTTTTTACCTTTTTCATCAGTGCCAGTAAACTTTATAAGAAATAGCAAACTGAGCCATAATATATAAGTAACTCTGTGACAAGTCTAAACATCCTCAGGTTGCCCAGAGCAGCTGTGGCTGCCCCTGGGTCCCTGGCAGTGCCCAAGGCCAGGCTGGACAGGGCTTGGAGCACCCTGGGACAGTGGGAGGTGTCCCTGCCCATGGCAGGGGTGGCACTGGATGGGATCTAAGGTCCCTTCAGACCCAACCCTTTCCATGGTTCTAAACAAAGCAGCTCGTATAAAGCATTGAGATGGTCCAGAAAAAATAAATTTATTTTTACAACATATACATATAAAATAATTGTTGAAACAAATGTCCTGAAGTATTTTCTTTAAGGCACCTAAGGGGAAAGAAAAACAAAGAAGAGAAGACAGTAAGACAACATGCATTAGGATCTGGAACTGACCAAACAACTGTGACAGTAGGGACTTCAGTCCTATCACTGAAGAATTTTATGGAAGCAGAAGGGAAGACAGCCTGGTTCCCTCTAAGTCCTTCTTCAGACTACTTTATTAACATCAGCTGTCAGGAAGTTAAGAAACCAAACAGAAAGCTAAGCTATGATTCTTTCCAACACTGCGTTCTGAGTACAAAGTTACAAAAAATAACTCATGACTTAACTGACCATCAAACTCAAAAATAAAGGGTTTTTTTTTCCAGTTAATCATTGCATACAATGCTAGATCACATTTTGTTTCCTGAAGAGGGCAAGAACACAGCAATTCCAGATGTTAGTCAGCCTGCCTACAGTTCTTTTGCATTTTTAAGTCACACACAGTTTCCCTGGAGTTCTCCCACGTGCATAAGGAACTTACTGAGTTTGACTTGTTGAAAGAACTTACTTGAATAGTTATTCTGTCTCCATTTCTTCATCAGTGCTCTGATAAAGAGGGGTAATCATGGCTTCTCTTATCTGAAATGTTTCTATGATCTCCTGGTTAGAGATGACAGCAGTGTGTCAGTCAGCAGAGATGAATTATTTCAATTACCACCAAGCAAGTAATAAAGTTTCTGATACTAAAGCACTATTTCAAATTGCTACATTCTGAGTGAAGGACAAAGGAGAAGAAGTATGTGTGCTCAAAACTACTTTTTGTCTAAGATTTATTACAAACAGTGAGGAAACTGCATGGATAACTTTACCTCCAGAGACAAATATTGTATATCAGGGAAGAAACAGATCCCCTATTTACCCAGGCCTTGTATAAAACAGTGAAGTCAGTGCACAGCTTCAAAGCACTTAAACTGACCAGGCTTCACTTCAGCAAAGATGGAATCACAACCCAAATTCTCAGTTTTCTTGCAGCTACAAACATCCCTTAGATCTGTGATTGTTCTGGCATCCATAAGGTGAAATGCAGTGTTTCTGTACACAGAACACCTGCCCACCCCAGCACAGCTCTCAGAGGCTTAAATAAAAAAGAACTGATCCAAAGTATGAAGTGCTCTCTCCGTGGTACCTTCCATTCTTTCTGGTCCAGACTTATCACCACCTGGTTCCGTGCTCCAGCTCTGCTCTCCTCCTCCCCTCCCTCGCTGGGTTTTATAGGCTCTGATCAAAACACAGCATTTTCAGGATTTGTACTTGTAAAGTCAGTCTCCACCAGGAACACAAAAGTGCCACAAAAATCAGATCAATCCTACCCATTCCACCCAGTCTGTATCAGCAGCCTGTACCATGTACTGCTTGAGATACTTCCTTATTCTCATGTCTTAAAAACTTAGGAACTAACTTTTTTCAGAAGCACCTAAATATTTCATTCCTTATGATATCCAACCAAAGTCCTAACCCCACTGATATTCTGTGGGAATGAAAGCCAACCTAGTATGAAAAATGGAGAATGAATTCTTCATTCAGCCTGGAATGAAGAATTTCCCTTCCAACAGTTCTGAAGCTGCAGTAGTTCCCAACTCTGAGACAAGAGAGTTCTTACACCCAAAGGTATCTTTTTTCAGCCAAGTGTAATAATGTCCATGTACTAATTAGCAAAAATATAACTTGAAAGGTAATAACCTTTGATTTCTATTAATAGAATTAATTTGTATAAATCAGCATAATGGTCTTTTTCCATACATTGACATTTGAAAAAAGATTCAATCCTTTTAGCTGCTCATAAGTCTCTTCACACCTTCAATTACATTCACTGCATATCCCCAGTTAAAAATATACCTAAAACTCTGTGAACACGTAACATGTAATGTTGTTACAAAAACCAATTAGAGTATTTTAAAGCTATGTTTTACCTATTATTGGCAATTGATCTTCATCCAGCTTTATTTTTGCAAGACCGTCCTAAACAACAGTGGGATTTAAAGTTTCATAACTTAGAGTTTTCCAGTTAGGATAATGTGCTGAAATTTCATATTTTACTTATTACATAATCATGAACAGGTTCATATACTGATAAAGAATCTTCACTGGCACACCACATAAGAAAAAACTAGTTTAATACATCACTAATGCATAAAGAAGGCAGCCCATGTAGCACAGTGTGTAACTGCTGGATTATAAAAGTTATGCTTCATTAAAACCATTGTTATCCTCTGAATATACTTGAGCTAACCCTTTATAATAACATTTCTATTCAATATAAAACCTGAATTAGTCAAAATATCCTAGGCACTTGTCATCTTTTCCAGAATTAATTTTATTTCTTAGACAAACTAAGCATAGTTTTGAAGTGTAAATCCATGGATTCAAAAAGAATATAAAACCTTGCACTAACATAGTTTTCTACAGCCTCAGTAACTCTTCCAAAATCTGTGAGAACTTTTCTACATCTAAAATGTGAACCAGAATCTTTTTTGATAAACATATTGACTGCAAAAATATCACTACTGTTTTGTTGGTAAATTGATTGCAGTACAAAAAAAAAGTCAGTGAACTCTGTTTCCTTTTTAATTTGATTACCAAAATATCACAGACTGTTTGCAGAAAATAAATTCATATTCCTCATATTTAAATCCTAATTCTTCAATATCGAAGCCAGAAAGAAAACAGGTCAGCATTTCTAGGTAATTATCTAGGTAAGTATCTAAAGTGGTATTTTAAAAAGATGTCATGCCTTACCCTGGTAAGGAAGGACACGTGAAACACATTTTCCACAGTGCGTGCAAACGAGTTTGGATCAATCACAAAATCAAAGAAGGAAATGGGTGTATTAGCTGGGGATGCAAAAATACCTTTGTTCAAATAAACAAACAAACAAACAAAGAGGTGGTATACATAGAGCTAACAGATGTAAATACAAACTTAAGAGAGCCAGTGCACCTTTCAAAAGCTAAAGGGATGTTTGTCAATTTAGTTGCAATCCAGAATTCCCAGCTGTCTGCAGAAACAAATGTTCTATACAGCATATTATATAGTATATTATTTTCTTCCATCTTTTCCCCCACACAAATCCATATATTTGACTGCCATCTGAAAGTGGCAGGCTTTAATCAGGGGAGAGGATTTACGTTTACTTTGCAGTGAAAGAACAGCTGATTGTGTTCATAAAAAATACATAGTTGGTAATGTGCTTCACCAAAGATATCTACTTGCAGACTTCATCTCATTTTGTCTCTGTAGTTTTACCACTCCAAACTGTAGAAGACAGAGAATATTCATTTTCTCTGGTTAATGCTTAATTTAATCATACTTACGATCATTTTCAAAATGAGTTTGCAATATTCTCAAGATCCTCTCTACTTCTTTTTCTGTAGCTTCTTGATGAGACTCCTCCATTTTTTTTAACTGGGAAAAAGAGATTCACCTCAAATAACTGTTGTTGAATTACCAGAATATGCAAAGGGCCTTTTTTGACCATGTAACATTAAAGCTGATTTTTTTCTCCCTGCATGCAACATAACAAAGACATGCAAACATGAGACAACTTTGAAGACCTCTAAGTTTTAATTCCCATACTCCAATATCAATCTGAAAGGCCATGGCTTGTATGTTTTGAGCTTGTGTACAGGTGTACACTTACTTCTCAATAGCTCTGAGGAGCTGGGTTACACAGTGCTACAGTCTGTGAGTTTAATGAAGATAAGCATTTATAAAATGCAAGCCATAAACCCTCCAGCTCCTCTTCTTCCCAGTACAAACTGTAACAAATCCTTTCTACCACTATTTGGATTGAGTAGGCTGCCTTTTAAAATGCAACAATCAACCATTTGCCTCTATATCCTGGCATTATCACAGCCTCAGCTTCCCTGTAACATGGATTATATTTGCAGTTTCAGATGTAATCCTCTTTCAGTATTCTCAGACTTTTGCTTTTCTGCCAGTGAGTGACACAAAGAATAAGAAAGCAGAAAACACAAAAAAAGTGGTTATATGAGCTAATTAGCTAGCTGCTATTAACCACATTTTAGTGCAAATGCCACACCCTTTTTTAACACCCTAAAAAGTTAGACACCTTTTAAAGAAAAATGGAAACCACACTAATGTAAAGAAGTTTCTTTTTTGTTCCCTTTCAAAGCACCAGGCAACACTACAAGCTCATAAATTGAAAATCAGTTTGTAAACCCTACTTCTGAACACAAAATTGGTCTGTAAATCCCATTTCCTTCCACTCAGTAAAATACTGCAGTCACAACAAATCAAGAAGCCTAATAATGGAATGTGAATCCTTTAGTAGAAGCTCAGAAGGAAAGGGGCTGGTGTGCGTCTCCAACTCCAGCTGGATGGCTGTGGAACCAACAAAGGATTGTTGGCAATAACAACCAAGGAGTGCTGGTAATCACTGTGAGAAACAACAGGATGTAGCAGGAGAAAGAGCCATATGAAGGTAGGGCAGCACTTTTCTGGGACAAACATCCTTGTTCTGGCTCCTGGAGAGAAGCACAGCACAAGCATCTGTGGATCTTGGATGCTCCCCTCCCCTTGAGGGTGGGATGTCACAAATACTACACAGTTTATAATTACAAAGCCCAAAACAAATGAAAATATTTAGAAGTCATTTGTAATAACTATGCCAGAACAAATGGTTAATAAAGACAACATTTAACAAACCTGAGCAGGCATTGCCCGTTCTGCTTTGCCTCTGCTAGCTTTCTTCTGCCTCTCAATCCGTTGCTTTGGTACAGGAGGCTCAGACTTGAAAGATCCCATCCTAACCAAAACACAAAGAACACACACATGCAAATCTGGTCTACATTGTATGTTTAGGAATCTTTATACTGAGCAGTGGATCTCCTCAAGAAAGTGCAAAGTGATGACTGATACCTAAAGCTTCATCACATTTAGAGATTTCTGCAAAGAACCAGCCCCAAAAGTTGTTCCAGTATGTTGACAGCCTCATACCTTGTCAACACTCTGCTGTGATTTCAGATTAAACTCAATTCAAGCCAGGGTATCAAGGACAAGAATCAGCCTAGGCCACTACTTTGAGCTGCAGTACACACTATTTCCTTGAAGAAACTTACATGTAGTGAAAAGTAGGAAGAAACTTACATGTAGTGAAAAGTAGGTGCTCTTCTGAAGTACTTGGGTGCTTCTTCTCCCATTGTCTGCCAGGCATCACTAGGTAAAAAACCACCTGGAACATCCTCAGAGTCATCACTTTCTTCCACTTCTGTGCGATTTATACCCATGAAGGTCAGCTGCAAAAGAAAAAAAGCTGCAATAAAAAATTACCTAGAGGTAAAGCAGTAGATGAAACATTCATTTTGAAAACTGTATTGTGGTGTTTGCCTGGTAAATTAGTATTTAATACCACTGCCAAAGAACTTTGGTTTTCCTGAGGATACCATGGAAACAGATAAACACTCAAATTCACTCTTGTGTTCAGCAACCAATGAAACCCATAGGTACCAAAACTGCTTAGATTCCAACACATTTTCAGTGATGTATGAAGTAGCAGAACATTACTTATATTGCACTTCAGAGCTCAGATGTCTCAGTTTTTGAACACCACACACTCACAGGAAGCCCAGCCCCACAAATATCATGGAACTTATCTGGCCTATCCCTGCATCCACCAGTCCACACTAACCCAGGAAAAATTTTAAATTTAACTGTATGTTTTTTATAGACACTCAAGATCCCTTGTTGATCTGCTGTAACACAAGGGAGCATTTTCAAGGAGCAAAGAAGCCAACAGCCTGCTTAAAAGCTGTTCTGATCAAACTCTTCCCCCCAGTACAAAGAGACAAACTGTCCAGTCTGAAAGCATTCAAGTGTCCCAAAGGCCCATTTCATGTCGGTGACACTGGGCCTCAAGAACTCTATCCAAAAAACACAGAAACCAGTGGACAGGACAAAGAAACTACTTAGCTACTGAGAAACTACAGAAGAGTGACTGAAAAAAGAGCAGAAGATTTTAAGAGCACGAACTGACTGAACTGTGATAAAGCAGCAGCAGTGCAATAATGGGAGAGGTGCCTGCATTTTAAGTCAGATTTTCCCCTATTGCAAGTGCTTAATATGTAGTTTAAGACAATTAACAACAGTCACAGAAAGTTTATCAAAGAAACTCACAGGAAGAGCATTAAATTCCACCAGAACTGCTGTGTACTGCCTGACAATCTGAGGCTTTATAGTTCTGCAACAAGCAGGGCAAATCTCCAGCAGAAATGTTGGCAAATTCAGAGCCTGAAACTTACCAAGTCTTCTGCAAATGCTGTTGAATCAAATGCTGACATCTCTGAGTGCAACTCATTGGCCTTCTCCTTTCCTATATTGGATGCTATAACAAGGAACTGGGCATCCAGTGCAGCCTCTCGTGCCCGGCAAACTGTTACAGAAAAGATTTTATGGTGATCAATATGAAATTGTCACAAATAGAATTATCAGATTCAGCATAGGGACTATCCTGGCTTTAGTGCTTTGGAAATCCTTTTATTGCAATGACCTATAACACACTTACATAATCCTCATAACAATATTTACATTTAAAAAAAGGAAATAATGACAAACCATGGACGATCTTGAATAACAAATGCCTTTTTTATCAACATGTTTTCCACCATTCCAAGTGAAATGAACCCCCCCTCTACACTGATATCTTTTATGTGTATTACTGATATACACTGAATCAAATATACAGTGAATCAAAATAAAGCAAGGAGTTATTTCTGTAATGACATTTATTTTCTCACATCAACTTACTCAACCAATCTTCAACTTAACATATCTATTTTAAGTTATATAAAAATTCTGATTAAGTACTTGGACCTCAATTTCACTCTTGCCCTCTTTCATTTGTAAGGCATCATTGCCTCACACTTGGCTAAACACATCAATGAAAGACCACAGAATTTGTTTTACCTCCATCAAAAAGTCTATTGGCTTCTTCCAAAGCTTCTGTCAGCCTGTTGCTTTTTGAATTTAGCATGGCTTCTCGATTTTCTATGGGAAAAAAACCAAAGAATATCCTGAATTACTTAGACATAGAAGCACTGAGAAACACTGCACTCGTTTGATGCTGACTGGAGGCCAGGTGCCCACCAAAGCTCCATCACTCCTCAAAGGAGCCAAGGAGAGAAAAGAGAACAAAAAGCTCATGGGTCTAGATAAGGGAGAGATCACTCACCAGTTACCTCACTAGCAAAACAGGCTCGACTTGGGGAAATTTGTGGCATTTCCAAGAAAGAAACAAACCAGCCCCTAAAACTGTATGCTTGGCCATTTCTATAAACAGGCTGGATCACCCATAAACTGCACTCTAGCCTCTTGTAAAACAACTGCAGAAATTTATCAAGTATTCACAAAACGACTAATCCCACATGTTGCTGAACTTGGCAGTGCCACTGACATAACCATGGCCACATTTTTGTGAGGAAAACAGCACAACTCATTCAAATGCACATAGGAGAAGGACTCACACACCTGTCTGGAGAGATGCTAAAAACTACACAGCATTTTTTGGAAGTCCCAAGAATAACTTTCTGGTCCAGGCACATAATGATACCTGCAGTTTCAAACTAAAGCTCAGACACCATGAAAGTGAAATTAAAGGACTTTGCCTCATCTCTAAAGCCAACTGTTCCCCTGTACCAATGCAGGCAGCGCATGTGTGTTAGTGCAGCTAAATCCCTCATAACCTCGCTATCCCAGGGGATGCAGGAGAGGGACTTTGCACAGGGGGGACAGGGGGGAATGGTCTCACACTGGAGGATATTTAGATACAGGAAGAAATTTTTCCCTGTGCCCTGGCACAGGGAGCCCAGAGAAGCTGTGGCTACCCCTTGGAAACGTCCAAAGCCAGGCTGGACAGGGCTTGGAGCAGCCTGGGACAGTGGAAGGTGTCCCTGCCACGGCTGGAACGAAAATACCCGTAAGGTCCCTTCCAGCCAATCCACGATTTGCGATTCCATGCTTCCTGGGAGTCGAATTTCGATCTAAGCGCAAACCCAGAGCATCGTTAGCCCGAGGAAGCCGGAGTTGCCAGGAACGCTCCCACGTTTCCCCAGACGCCCAGGAGCGGCCGCCAGCCCCGGAGGCCCCTCCGGCCGCCAGCCCGGACCCCCCACCCGCAGTCCCGGCGCTCCCCCCGCTGCCTCCTTACGCTGCACGGTGGAGATGAGCTCCCGATACTGGCTCCGGATCATCCTGTTGTGCTCCCTGTCGTCGCCTTCGTCGATGTTCAGCTGCCGGAGCCTCTCGCCCGCCGCCTCCGCCTCCGCCGTGTCCTCCTGCGCGTGCGGCAGGCGCGAGCAGCGGCGGCGGCGCGAGGCCGGCGAGGACTCGCCGCTGTTGCCGGTGTGCGACATGGCGGCCGCGGCAGCTGTCACCCAGAACCCCGGGATGCGGCCGGGACCACCCCGCCTGGCGTGTCTGCCGGGCTTCCCGGGATGCACGCACCGAGCAGAGCCTGCGCAGTTCGCCTCAGAGGATCTTCGTGGAGGGGTCTGCGGGCACCGCCGGTGGTCGCTGAGCCGCTGCGCTCTGATCGCGATCTTCCATATTGGCGCTGTTTGCCGCCGCGGTTCTGCGCGGCCTGTTGCACAGCAAACAGGGTGGGGCGTTTCTGACGCCGCAAAGGCGGTGACGGATCTCTCAGCGTTCCTTTGCCATTTACTTCCTTCCGTGGAGTTCCGGTCGCTGCCCGGGGCCGGGCGCTGTGAGTGGCGGCGGGCGGTGTCGAAGCCCAGCGCGGGCGGGGCCCCCGAGGCCGCTCCGCTGAGGGCGCGGCTCCGCCGCCGCCTCGGGAGGGCGCTGCGGGCGCGGAGAGCCGCGGGCCCTGAGGAGGGAGGCGGAGCCGGCCAACATCTGAGGGGAGCGGAGGGAAGTGACAGAGAAAGCGCCTCTAATACAGGGATGGGTCCGTGGAAACGCCTGCGCTAGTCACTGAGCAGGGATCTGTGCTCTGGCACATGAAATAAATTATAGGGCCATAGCATGGTTTGGTTGGAAGGGACTTTAAGGACCATCTAGTTAGAGTCGTGGAACCATCAGGGTTGGAAGCGACCTTCACCATCATCCAGTCCAACTGCCCACCCAGCACTGTCACTGTAACCCCTAAAGCACATCACCCAGCCCCTCCTGAACACCTGCAGGGATGGGGGCACCACCACCTCCCTGGGAACCTATTCCTAATGCCTAAGTACCTAAGCAGTGAAAACAAATTCTCTGATATCTAATCAGAATGTCCCCTATCTCAGTTTAAAGCCATTTCCTCTGGTCGTCTCACTGCAGGCCCAGCAGAGACCGGTCCCACCTCGCTGCACCCTCCTCCATGTCAGCGATGAGGACAGCGATGAAGGCCCCCAGAGCATCCTTTTCTTGAGCCTAAAACACCCCCAGCTCCCTCTGCCATTCCTCAGAAGAGCTCTCTGGAAAGTCACCAGCACCTCCATGTCCTTTCTATAGTGAATGTACCACCTGAGGTGTGGCCTCAGCAGTGCTGAGAGCAGGGGGATCATCACTTTCCCGGTCCTGCTGGTCCCTGCAAAATATAAATCATAACACTTAGCCCTTCATTGTTGGTTGATACTATTATGTTGTTCTAATTATTGTGGTGGGGGTTTAAAAGTATTTTTGGGAGTATTTTCTTAAACATCTTCATAGATCAGCTTGACTCAGTAGATAGACATGGATCTACTTCAGTTTGCCCAAACTAGTACTTCAGCTGGACTACAGACTGCAGCTATGCACAAACTACCTTTGAAAATACATGTTTAAAACATGTAACGCTTCAGTTGAACACTAATAAATTATATTTGAGCTCTTGAACTATTTTCCATTATTTGTGTGACTTGCAGAGTGCTGTCAAATTTGCATTGCAAATTCAATATGAGTAATTTGCTTTTGGATGCTGACACAGAAAGGCTCAAGAGAGGATCCAAACAAGACTGGGGCCCATTGTACACTGCAGTACACAAACACATGGTAAAAAATATTCAGGGTGCAAATACAGGCTTAGCAAATGTGAATTACAATTTTTTACTGTCATCTCACTATGCTTAATAGGAACTCAACATTACACAATATTGCAAGACATTGCCCTGCATTTTTGTTTTGAGTTCTGCTTGTCCAGATGATCAGATCTCTGCTTTCCTAGCTATTATTGTGTATCTGTCAATTGTTACTGTCAACAGTGAAAATGGTAAGTGAAAAAAATGTCCTACAAGCAGTTGACTGCAAGATCTTCCAGTTGTCTTTACACACCAAGACTATTTTTTGTCTGATGTTCATTCAGTTCTCATCCATGCATATATATAAAACCTTATTCTCATTGAAGTGAGAAGAGTCACACAGAGGAATCCTAAAATAAACATTTCAGATCTAACAGGAGAGTTTCATTGTGTGCAGATTTCATCATTCCCTCTTTTGCTCCTCTCAGGGTGCAGAAATGAATGTAGAGTTTCTGGCATTCAGCAGCAGATCTCCAGCTAAATTTTAACTCCTAACGTTGTACAATTTGTATATACCGTGATCATACAGGTACTGTATTTCAGCAAGCAAAGGTCAGTTTCCATTGTCACCAAATACAGAGCAATAATGTGGTTTTTTATGGTGCTGAGCAGTGAATTACAAGAGGGATTCACAGTGCATTTCAGCTTGGGAACTGCCCAGCAGGATGGTGCTTTTATCTAGAGCCCCTAAAATGTGAATCTACTGCTGTTTCATTTACTATCAAATCTATTCACTTGTCCAGTTCTGGAAATTGGCCTCCTGATGTGAGTATTCCTGATTTGCTAGCAGATGTTCCCAGCCATTAATGGAAAAAGATTTGTCTTTAAATGAGACCTTTTAGTCACTGCCCAGGAGTGTTGCTTATGATTTTAAAGCATAAACCTTTTTGCATTTCCCTTGAGTACACCAAAATAAATGCTCCTGTTCAGGATGAAGAGATAAAGCAAGAAAATAGTTGTCTAAAAACATGGCAACACAGGACCTGTAGCCCAGTGATGGCTGTTCCTGATATTAAGTTAATCTTGGTATCTGAAATGGGGCCTGGACTAATTGAAAACATCAGAAATAAAACATCTGAGATATTTGGCATTCAGCTACCAGCTCTGCAAGCAAACACAGATGAGGGGAAACTCTTTTAATGAGTGTAGCTAATTTCAAAAAATTGTTTTAGCAATGCAGAAGTGTGAATTAGTATACTTGGTTCTTGCAGCAGCTTTTATTTCTGTGTTTACAGATAAACCTGTGGGAGGTGAAAATCTGGCACCAGATATTCCCTCAGCAGTGTGGATTAGGTTACAGCCCATCACATCACCATATACATTGTGCCAGTCTAAGAAGGTATTTTCAGAGTAATATGAAAGAACAATTATTAACAGAACTATGAAAAAAAAAAAGGTCCCAGTTTGGTGAGATGTCAAGGAAAAAATCCTGTTAGGATCAAACCCTCACTGGCACCAGAAGCCCTTTCTTTTTAAGGACTTGGAAGGTTTCATTAAGTGAAAGACTGACACCAGGTCACTACAACAACAACATGTGGAAGTCATGCTGCTGGAGACCAAAATGCTGAAAACTTTCCACTTTTCCCCTACAATCAAACAGCAATGTAGAAAAAAAAAA
>VYZP01046051.1:17183-29726 GCA_013400635.1 Hypocryptadius cinnamomeus | reverse complement strand
AAGAAGGAGTAGAAAATATATGCATATATCAGTGGTGCCTCAGAGTGGAGAATAGCCAGACTGCTGCAGCCTTGGTGGTCCATCCAGCACATCTTGAATGGAGGAATAAACAAATTAAAAGCAAATGCACAACAATGCCAGATTTTTGCAAAAGCAGAAAGCCAATAAGTGTTCTAAAGATTTGTGTACATATTTTGCATAACTGCATGGCAATTTTTTGGACATAAAAATTTTAATATGCTAATAATTTCTGTATTCACAGAAAATTCATAAATTCACTATTTCTTATAGCAGTCTCTAGAAATTATCACCTCTTAGAACTTGCCAATACCATGCAGACAACTGACTTAAGCCCAAGCACTTCTGGGATGGGTTTAATCCTATCCCAGCAATCATTTCTTGTGGTGATGTGGATATATTTATATTTATGAGTTTAAAGGCCTGTAGCTCACAGCCTATTAGGAAAGCAATGTTTTTTTTTCCTTTTTGGAACAGTGTATTCCAAGGGAGGATTTTCCAAAAGTACCATAGAAGTGAAAACATGCTCTGCTTAAAGGACATTTCTGTGATTGGTGCAGTGTAGTAAAAACAGGGCACGCCCGATGAAGGAAATGATTGGCACCTGACTCTGTTGATTCAGAATGCTGAATAATTGCTTTAGTAAAACTATATTATAGTACATTATACTATACTGTATTAAAGAGATACTATACTACAAAGAATACTAAAGAATACTAAAAGATACTAAAGAAAAACCTGTGATTGTCTGCCAACAGCTAGGACACAGCTTTGACCCAATAGGCTAATTAATATAAACAACTATCACAAGACTCCAATTACCAAATCCCTTCAGGTAAACAATCTTCTTAACACATTTGACATGTGCAAAAACAGCAGGAGCAGCAAGTAGAGATAAGAATTGTTTTCTCTTTTTCTTTCTGTGCTTCTCCAGGAAAAAAAACTGGGAGAGAGAATTATCTTTCTCTCTGTTCAGAGAATGTGAATGCCACAGTGAGGGTTTCCTATTGCAGTGCCATGTGCCGTGGGGGTTTATGGTTGAGACAGCTCTGTGCTAGGTGGCGTGGGCTGGTTCCCTGAAAGGCTCACACATCTCTCACTCCAACCACTCCAAACCAGTGCTGGAAGCTCCATCTCATCCCGTGAGGGAAAAGGCAAAGCTGCGTTCCCTTTCTTCTGCCCATGTGGGCAAGGGAAAACTGAACACAGGCAAAGGGATGGAGAATGCAACAGGGCAGAAGACTTCTTTTTCCTTCTCTCCATCCTGACAGGTAATCTGCTAGCATTCCTAGACTGTCAATATTTATCCTGAGCTCCAGCAAGGCATCCTTAGGAAATATGCACAGCAGGCTGCCTTGCAGTGATTTCCTTAAGGCAGCTGTCACTTTCAGCAGTGCTGTTTTTATTTACATTTGTCATGTGCTAAACTGATCAATTTTCCCACCCTTTGCTTGCGAGGTCGGAGGAAAGGGACAGCCTGATACTTGGAAGTTACAGTCCTGGAGTAAAAAGCCAGGGGGTAGAATCCCAGTTACATTGGTTTGACATGGAACTTGTCCCCCTGCATTAAAAAATCCATATCCCAACAACAACAACACGACAGTGTCAACGTGCTGCACCCAGTGCACAAGACCTGTCCCTTGTCATTCCCATCCAGCAACTGAGAATTCCTGTGAAGAACTGATGTGTCATAGCCCCACAGCTCCCTGGGTCAGATTCCTTACACTTCATAGCTCTCCAGCATAGTGTTCTCAAACATCAGCCAATTCACATTAATAGAACACTTTCATGTGATCCAGGGAGAAAGGGGATCCACACACCAGCCAGAAGGGAAGGAGTGCAGAAGGTTATAAAAATCAGGGACAGAGTGGTGCATTTTCATTTTTAGTCTAGAGGAAAATTGGGTAAGTAATTTCTTATTAGTTCTTTAAATTTAAAAATGTCTAGACTCAAAACAGTTTACTAATTATGTTTTAGACATTACAAAAAGGCAAAGGGAGTGTCTGACAAGTAAAAGAATTTTTTTCTCTGTACCAGAAAAAAAGAATGTCTTCTTTGAGGTTCTATAGTTTCATGATCTCTTGTATAACTTGTTTTACAATCCCATACCCTATATAGTGTGTCTACAGGATGATGTCTTGTTTAGTCAGTATCTAAGACCAAGAGACTGATCATTAAATGTGCATCTCCTAAAATAGCTGTTTTAAAAACAAGTTACAACATTACAGACTGACATAACTATTTGCAAATGCTGGAGTTGTTAAATGTGGCTCTCTTCCACTTGTTCTTTTTTGCAGAAACAGTTCTAAGGGTTTGTGTCAGAAAGGATTGCTTGTTGTTTTGAAGTTGCCATGTAACAACAAGAATGTGTGTTTCTCATGCAGAATTTCAGGGATAAATGAGCTGGCTGCTCACTAGACAGATTATGCAGATGTTTGATGATGTTCTTAAGTGGGAACTGTCTAGGGTGTTTTGTCTTTCATGCACAGCAAAGTTTGTTTCAGGCTGTAAAACACAACACTGAGAAGCTGTAGGTACCATATTGCCTCTGGTGACCCAAAACTTACAGATCTTCAGGCAGTTGAAGTAAGTTCCAGTCTTACCCACTAAGGAGAACCAATTAAATCAAAATAAGATGAGCAAAATTTTAATTGTTACTGTTTTTAACATGGATGACATGATACTGAAATACTTTGTCAAAGTGTAAGTCCATGGCCACTTCAGTTATTTCTGGATTTTATTACTGAGCAGGGTTTATATTATCATAATGTTTTGGAAACTGTTTTCCAAGCTTAAAAAAATGGGTTTATCTTCAGGCAAAACTAACGATCTTATTGACAGGCAAAGGATGACAATGGCAAGCATGCTTCTATCTGTGTTATAAAGCAGATATTTCCCACAAAATCTGATCTTACCTTAAAAGTAGAGTGTTTATAGCCAGAATTTTCTCCTCATGATTCAACTATTCAAGATCAAGCTGCTAACTACTTAGGAGCAGACTTTTCCCCTTTACACAGCCCAAAAGATGGATTAGAAACCTGCAATATACATATAGGAGTTAAAAAAAATCCATCCCTTCATGTCAAAATGTTTTCCTTATAGATTCAAATTTTAGTTAAATGCTAATACATAGAACCTATAAATCTTATTTTATAAGGATTTTGGACAGGAAAAATGCTGGTAGTTGACCAGAAAATCAGATGGGCCTACGGGTGGATGATCTTAGGCTGAGTTTTAAGTAACCTGACATCTGCATCTGCATCACATCCAGTCATTTTCCCATCTCTAAGGCAGAGTTCTGTGACAGTGACAGGCTTGGGTGTCCTGGCCTAAGGAGATCAGAGGGCACTTTGCACATGCACGAATTTCCTAGTGAATGTTTTCATCCAGCATTGTAACAATCTGTGGGACGCAACCTAGTCTGGGGAAAAGCCAATCTGAGCTGATCTAAGTTACATTATAGTTGGGGTCTTATCAGTAAAGTCCATAAAAAGTCTGAAAAGACAAACATTTTACCCTACTTCTATGATCTAGGCTTAATGCTAAATGAATGGCTTAAGTGCAGTTAATTGATTCCACATTTAATTGCAGAAACTAATGGTTTGAAGAGCTGCACTGCTGACAGCCAGGATAAGAGCTGAGCCATCAGAGATTACAGTTTTTATTTTTCTTGACATGATCCTTTTTTAAGTACTAAAAATCACATGGTGAAACAAAGTTTGATTGAAGTTTTGTATGTTTTCATTAGAAGTTCTTTAATGCAAGATCCTATGAAAATACAGCAGTTGGTCAAGATCCATATACAGAATATACAAGCCTCAGCAAGCTTGACAAAATACTGAACTATATTCTTGCCAAATTAAATTTGTCATTAAATGCTAGTTAGGACTTGACAGACTCATTTACTTCCCTGGTTTCCCAGCAAGCATAAGATCCAGACAGCCCTCTTTATCCTTGGTCAAACCCAAGCTTCAGCCAGCTCTGAGTCCCTGCAAATGGATTCAGATATTTATATTTATTTGCTTCATGTGCAAACAGTAGTGTGCTGCAGGGAGCTTTGTAGGACTTTAATGGGTCTATGCATAAATCAAAGGTAAGAATTATTTATTTTATTACCTAGATTAAATCTGCTTTTTTGAGTATAAGTAATCAGAAAAGATTTGCTGGTTCATGGCAACCTGACTGGGTGAAAACAGTTTTTCCCTGCTACCAAAATATAATGTGATTAATATAGTGCTAATATTTTTGTTTTGATATGAACAGCTGTCATATTTTCTACAGGAATATTTTAGAAGGGAACATGACCAGTAGAATTGTGAGTAAGAAGGCAGGATGATGAGATAATCTCCCTAGAAACAATGAAATAAACCAGCAAACTTTATCAGTGAACCAACACTATAGATGTTTCTGCAGAATAGATCTGAGGAATTGACAAACTGAGAAAAAGGAATTCTTTGGTAAATATTATTTCAGAACATCTTGTCCCATTCCCAAAATGTGTTTCCTCCAACAGACTTGTAAAAAAATACCTCTTTTGGGGAAATGCTAAAATAGGGAAGGATTTGTTCCTCAGCTCTGCTTTCTGTGATTCTGTGAAGTGTCAGCCAAACAGCACCATTTCTGTGCACTGAGGGTTCACTGTCAGATTTTCAGAAACCCTCCAAAAAAGGCAGAGAGGATCCTTCTAGATCTTCTGAAGCACCAACAATTTTGATGTTGACAAACTGACATCGTGAGCAACTCTTGGTTGAAGGCAGAAACACAACTGCTGCAGTAAGGAAAGGGGGGAAAAAGTACAAAGAAGCTGTTCATGAGTATCAAAATCCCAGTTTTTACAGCACAGCTTCATAAATCTGCAGGTTTTGACCTTATCTGCCCAGATTTTAATGTGTGCTTTTATCCTCCAGCACTTCAGGGGGATGTGTGTGCTCCACTATGCAAAGCTGTCAGTTCTAACAGCAGTGGGGTCTGTTGCCTGTATTTCTGTGTCTGTGTTTTATATCTACAGCATATTGACACTATTGAAAACACAGACATTATTAGTATCTCTTGTGCTGAGCTGCATGCCTACTTTTTACATTGCTGTTACCCACAGTTTCCATGCAACTTGCAACTGTAAACTGAAAATTATACTTAACCACTTTCTTGATGAGGAAGACCTGATTTTAGCCACACTTTTGGAGCATTGCACAGTTTTATTGAACCCATATGAAAATCTTTGCGTGATACTAGGGGCAGGAGGTTTAAATTCATGGTCTACATAAAGTGGGGGGTTTTTTTCAGTTTCTTTGGTAGACTCTTAAATCACACAGTGCTCACACCAAGGGGTGGAATGTGTCAGGACCACTGATCATGGAAATATTCTTGAATTCTAATAAACAAGGCTTAACATTTCTTAATTGTCCTACATGCAATATTTAGTTCCTGCATGAAGACTCACCAGCCCAAAACAAATATTTCCATTTCTACTGGTAAAATGATTTCAAGAGTTTCAGAAATTATGCTTGAGCCTTTTGCACTAATATATTGTACAGTCTCATAATATCATTTTGTGGCAAGTTCTCTTCTTACACAGGAAGAGTTTTGAAGAGTCAATCTATGGGCTATCACACTTTCCAGAGAAGAATATTACTCCTTTCTAGGTGTACAGGAGTTCACCAAGTAATCTTTAAGAGTTTTCTCAAACAAGAGGGAAAGACTCACATTTGGGTACAAGAAGAAACCTAAATCTTTATTCACATGAACTTTAAACTGGACAAACAATTGTAGGCCTTATTTTGTGCTCATTCCACTGGCTTGAAATGTGTTTAATATCCATATTTTGGTACTGGTGACTGGTACTTAGTTGCCTACATGCTGTCATGGTTTCCTATTTAAAGTAGAATTTTTATATATTCAAGGTTACAATCCCTGCTTAAAAGTGCCAGTGTAGTGCATAATTATGTATAAAAACTATTTTGTGAGCCTGGTCTCCAGGGAACCCTTCCCAAACAAAAACTGAGATTGAGTTAAGGTACTGTAAAGCCTGCAACTGGCATATTCCTTAATGATGATGAAATGCCAATGAAAAAATACACCTGTAAATTAAAAGTGAACTTCTGAAACTGGATATTGTGGAGAATGAGTGCAAAATGAGAACATGAGTATAAATAGTGGAGACCCAGCTGGAGAAGGCAATAAGTTATAAGAGTTTAAATCTGTCATTAGGTGAAGCTGATTAGGTTTAGGTCTGTCAGGAGGATGAAGAGTTGTGCCATCTGTAACAACAGTGAGCAGCTTAGGTAACTTTATCTCCTCCAACCACCAGGGATCACCAGGACCACTTCCCACCAGCACAGCATTAGATCATCTTCTAAAAAAGTCACTGCTACAAAGGCAAACATCAAACCTGGTCTGGAGTGGGATAATGCAGTTCAGGCACCATTTGTTGTCACCAGGTCATCATAAATACATGGAAGACTGGCTGTAACTGACTCCTCTTAATCTTGTTTTGCAATTCTGCTGAGCTGAATCAAAGGAATCGGAGGAAAGTAGTTTTATAATTTATATTCAGCTTAAACATTATTTCATTACTTTAGTTTTAACATGGTAACAGGTGTGAAACTATGGCAATGTCTGTAAGGAAGCATTATTATCCTTTGGAAAAAAGCACATAAAATTATTTTAGCCTTACTGTTGAGTTGTTATTTTGTGGTTTTTTATTTATGGATGTTACTCTGCACAAAATTGTTCTTGGCTGACCTTACAAATAAACCTGAGGAAACATTTTGGTCCTGATTAGGCTTAAATGTGATGGAGTCTTTTTGTGCAGGGTTAGATCATACTTAGAAAAGTCCATAATCCAGGGAATATTCAATGTAAAATATAATCTCTTCTTTTAGAACAGTCATGCCAAATCAAACCAGCAATCATCTTCATTCTGTATCATTATTCTGAGGGCTGAACACCAGCTGTACTTTCCTGCTTAGCCCAGGATTACACAACATATTAACAGCCTGATCACTCAACTCCCCTGTGCCTCGATTTCTGCTTTTCTAAAATGTCAGCAGCATTCTCCTGCTTTGTGAATCGGTGAGGAGCTTGCACAAGTAATCCAACTAAATGCTTACAGTACATCTAAGTGCTGTGTGTACTTAATCTAACTTTTTCAAGGTGCAGAAGGCTGAAGAAACTCAACAAATTTAGTTTCAAAGTAAACATTTTTTCTTCCTAACTCGGGAATCTTTGTAAACAACTTATGAACACTATCTTGACTACAATTTCAGAGGTCAGTGGCTCAGTTCCCAGAGTTAGTCCTGCAAAAACCTAATACACTTGCTTGGACTAGGATATGAAATCTAACCCCTGTCTGGCTATTAACAAGTTGTTTTGATGTGCAGCTCTCCTGAGAGATTTATTTTCACAGCCTGCTCTCACTACTGACAAAACACAGCATTTCTGGAGTAATATTGACAACTGCAAAATATTCAATAGCTGAGTTTTTATCTAATTTATTCTCACTCTGTGATCTAACAGCTATCATGAAATTATCAAAAACAGCCTCAGGCCACATGGCCTCTAACTGAGGATGAAGGATATAATCTGCATACGATATCTGCATTTATATATATGGAATATATAATATATGCATGTGCATATATGTGTGACTGTGTGGTACGTGGCTATGTACCTGTGTTGTGTCAGCAGAAAGAAAACAAATAAACATCCTGAGGAGAGTCTCTGAGTGCTGGAGGCTTTCCAGGAGCCCGAGAAGAGTTCTCCTCTCCTGGAATATTTGTGTGGGCATGGAGGGTGTGTGAGCACAAAGCCCAGAAAGCAGCTGCAACCTGCCAAGCCTGACATGTCAACACACACCTCAGGCCAGGAAAGTGGGAGATTAAAACTGCTGCCATCCACAGTTAGGGAGAGACAGTTGCTGGCAGCTGGTTCAGACCCCACAGCTAAAGCAGGACAAGCAGGAAGGAACCCCTTCCCCTGATCTGCCTCTTCCCTGCCTTCCCATCAGCTCTCAGAAAACCAGTGCCTGTGGCAACTCTGCTCTGCCGTGTATTTCCACTGAGTCTCTTGGAGAAAGGGAGGAGAAAAAAGGGAATGCATGAACAGAAGAAACAGGTAAACTCAGAAGGGAAAGCAAGAAAAATAATTTGAAGGAGGAAGGACCTGAAAAGAGGCAAGAAGGGGCTTGGAACACAAAGCATGAGAGGAACCACTGAGGGAGCTGGGGGTGCTCAGCCTGGAGAAAAGGAGACTCAGGGGTGCCCTCATCACTCTGCACAGCTCCTGAAAGGTGCCTGTGCTCAGCTGGGGCTGGGCTCTTTCTCCAGCAGCACTGACAGAAGCAGAGGACACAGCCTCCAGCTGCACCAAGGGAAATACAGGTTGGATATTAGGAAAAAGTTTTTCACAGAAAGGGTGATAAAGTTCTGGAATGGCTGCCCAGGGAGGTGGTGGAGTCACCACCCCTGGGTGTGTTTAACAAAGCCTGGATGTGGCACTGGGTGCCAGGGTTTGGTTGAGGTGTTGGGGCTGGGTTGGACTTGATAACCTTGAAGGTCTCTTGCGACCCAGAAATTCTGTGATTCTGTGAAAGAAATAATTCATCCTGTGATGCATTCTTCCCAGGCCCTACATGTGCCTCTAGACATGTTAAGCCAACGGATCCCCACCTTGTTTCCTCCTCTGACTCACATGACATGGATTTTTTTCTCTCTGAGTCATGTCCCAGCATTCCCAGTGCTGAGACTGGACACCAGAGCAGGCAGACCAGCTCAAGGAGCAGAGAGCAGGTTCTAAAAATCCTCCCTTCACGTCAGACCTCCCACCACTACTTCCACAATCTTGCTCCAAGTTAGAGGGCATGTTCTACCTGCCTCAGCTGCGAGATTTAGGAACAGAAATTCCTCACTTTGACTGAATGACTGTTTGCGATTAGAGTGTGAAAACACATGTAAACTTTGTCAGCTTGGCTATGGACCTAACTTATACAGTCATATATGTCTCATAATACAACTATTGGGGAAATATTGTCGATAAATCATAATTAGCTGTTTATAAAAGGCCAGCAGTAATAATAAGGATAATAATCTTGCAGTCCTGAACAATAGGATAGGCACAGATTGACCAGGTGAGCTATGTAGGTCAGCCTCCCCCATAGCTCCAGAGCTCTATTAGCTGGTGCTGGTGTTCAGAACTTAAATAGGAATTTGTGTGCAGCTCTCCATAGCTGGAATGTGCATGTGGGCATGGAGAGAGAGTGCACAGAGCTCTGTGTTTTGTCTGAATCCACAGCCTCCCCACTGACTGAAGTGCTGCATATGGAATCTGCTGAAAAACTGCTGGTATAAATGTGGTTTGGAAAGAGAAATGTTCCAATACTTGGATATTCTTATTTGGATCATATATATTTTATGAAAAACTTTTGGCATCACTTTAAGGAGTAAGCCCTATGCAGTACTTTTGACATCTGCAACCAGTGCAGCAGAAGGGGATGTACGTGACCTGAAAACATTTAATGCTCAATGCACAAGGGAAAGATTATTGAGATTCACAGATGCGGGCACTGAGCACCATTATAGGCACCCTAAGGTGGCCATGACATCCTCATGGGACTAGCAGATAAAACACAAAGTTATCTGAGACCCATGTCTTCCAGAGAGGCAGTTAGGGGAGAAGTAGAATACAACAGAATCACACTTAAGATTGCCATAATCGCTTTTATTTATTATTGCTTGAAACTATATAGTATTAGGAAAAAGTTCTTATAAGAGCTGAAATGATAGACTTTCTTTTTACAGCTGGGAAAATATTACTAGATAGAAAGTAAACCAAAATGATTTAGCACCCCCATGTTTCCTTAGGAAGGGCACCTCCTGATGGAGGTTCCAATAACATTAACTCAAATCCCAGCAGAGTCTGGTAACTGCAGCATGCTGAGGAAGACAGTGCTGACATCCTAGTTCTGCCACTTGGTCAGCTTTTTAACCTTGGGCAAATCCATTAATCTCCAAAGAAATATGTGTCCTCTTCTGCACTTTTGTGCCATAAAACACAAACAGCTGAAGGATGCAAGAGTGCCCTGAAGTGCCACATGGGGCTGATTAGAAACAATGGAAGTATGTCATCAATTGGATTTTTCCAGGCCAGGTTATCATCCTGATTGAAAACTAGCCAGAAATGGGAAGAATACTTTTTAACTTTCATAACCTGTTTTTTAAAAGATGCTTTCATGTCTTAGTGGCAAGGACTCAGCATCCCTGCTTCTCTTCTTTCACACTTGTACATGAAGTGGGGCACATCAGCCAAGGCTGGGCTGCATCCTCTGCTGTCCTCTGGATCTCATTCCTACATGGGCTCAGTGGTGTGATCTCCACAGGCAGTTTCTGGTTTTCTTGGGGGAAGGGCACAAAAACACAATTTCACAACTCTCACAAAAATCCAGCTCAGCTTTCGTTGCCAAGCGACATCACGGCTTTACAGCAGATCCAGCTGCTGATGTTACCAAGCAACGTCCTCCCATCAAGTTGTGCACTTGAAAATCATTACTTGTTTATTAATCCTCATGGTGGGCTATGGTTTCCCCCCCAGATCTTGGTATTTGCTCTTCTAGAATCTGTGAGAAAGCCAAAGACAAAGGACTGTTGTAGGACAGTTGTTCTTGCAGATCTCTGTGATATTGTTGGAATATGCAGAAATTGGGAAAGGTTTTGCACTATTACATCAAGACTGAAGAGTAAAATTCTGAATACCTCCCCTTTCTTCTCTTGCCTATGGGAACAGCTGGTATGTAATAGTATGCTCAGTGCTTCAGCAGAACTTTGCAATGTTCTATATGTAGCATCAATCATGTGAAAGTAAGGAACATAAAACATTTTGTCTTAAATTGGCAATATTTTTACCATAAAGTAAAATGACCTCACACTGAATTGTCTTCTACAAATACCTAAGGTAGCATGTCTTCAATATACAAGAAACTAACATATATGTGTAGTGTGTGGTTGGTAAGTGTACCCAATACTGTATATACTGGGATGAAATTTGATCAGTCATGACAAATTATTTGGATGTTACTGAAATAATAACTTTTTAACCCACTACATAGCTTACCTTTAAGTCTGAGCTGTATTCTCCCCTAGTCTGAGTCTTCCAGCCCTCCTGGGTTAAGTCCTGTTGTGATCAAGAAAAGACAATCTCTCCCTGGATGAGCATGAAGAGTGGGTGAGGAACCACAGGGGAAATTCCAGCCAACAACAGTAAAGCAGCCCAATGTGAGTACTCCTTCCCCCATCATAAAATCAAAGAGAATAAATAGAGACATGAGAGCATGGGGAACTCTCTCAGAGCTGGTGGTTTACACTTCAGACTGGAACAGAGCAGAAGATCACCCTCTGCAAAGGTGGGAACAGCTTGCAGTGAAGAAGGGCTGCTTGGGATAGCTGGGATAGAAGTGAATTAGTGAATCCTAATTTAGACATGAGAGTGGGTCAGGAAACTGACCCAAAGCTACAATGCCAGTGCTGTCAGTCAGAGTTGTTGTAGGCACAGAGATCAGAGCACAGGGTGGCTGTGCTGCTGTCACTGCCCTCATTTCCAGGGCTCACAGTTCTGGCACCAGTGCAGGAGTTGCCTGTGTGGCTTTGCAAACCTTACACAACTTAGCCAAAGAGAGGGATTCTGCTTTGCATGTATGTTGATAAAAATATACAATCAGAAATCATCATCTACAGATTACAGAAGGTTGTTTTGCCCCAAAGTTTCTGCCAGGCAATTGTTTTGCAAGGCAGCTTCTTCACTTTCACTTTGTGGCATTTTCTGGCCTTAGCTTAGACATGGAATAGCCCCAAATGTGAGTTCAGTTTGTTTTGATGAGGAAATAACGCAGCTAGCAGAAGTGTCGATGTATTACCAGGCTTGTGTTTTCCTGAGCTCCCACAGGATCCCTGCTCTTAAATTCATGGCAGAGAGCCTAAACAAAAAATCATTGCATAATGTGTTGTCTATAAGACAATCAATTGTGCAATGCTCCCCTCTTTAGTTTTAAGAAAGAACACACTAAAATTTTGAATTTATGAACTTCAAATTTACTGGATTCTGATCTGGGCTGGGGAGACCAGAGAATGCTGGATCACCAACTTCATAAAAAAAAAGAAAGATTTAAAAGGCAGGGCTATTCATGTAGCCCTTGATCTTGCAACTGTGCATTCCAGCTCATCACAGGCTTTATGTTTCCATGTCAGGAGTTTACAGACCAAGATTTTGTGGAACAAAAGTCAGCAGACAACATATTGCTGCCCTATGAAATCCTGCCTTTTAGCCATGTCAGGTATGACTTCTCCATGCTGGATTCAGCAATGCTGCCTCACACTCTTGGAGGTGCAATAAACCCACAGTGCACCATTCCTTTGGCTTGTGGCCCCAAAAAGCACCACTGGTGTTTACAGAAACTCGTTAATCCCTTGGACTGGCCACTAATGAGAAATACTCTTGTCTTTGGTTACCAGCTGTGTTTCTGAGCACCCCTTTGTGGAA
>VYZP01046051.1:4101-16339 GCA_013400635.1 Hypocryptadius cinnamomeus | reverse complement strand
AGAGTGGGTCAGGAAACTGACCCAAAGCTACAATGCCAGTGCTGTCAGTCAGAGTTGTTGTAGGCACAGAGATCAGAGCACAGGGTGGCTGTGCTGCTGTCACTGCCCTCATTTCCAGGGCTCACAGTTCTGGCACCAGTGCAGGAGTTGCCTGTGTGGCTTTGCAAACCTTACACAACTTAGCCAAAGAGAGGGATTCTGCTTTGCATGTATGTTGATAAAAATATACAATCAGAAATCATCATCTACAGATTACAGAAGGTTGTTTTGCCCCAAAGTTTCTGCCAGGCAATTGTTTTGCAAGGCAGCTTCTTCACTTTCACTTTGTGGCATTTTCTGGCCTTAGCTTAGACATGGAATAGCCCCAAATGTGAGTTCAGTTTGTTTTGATGAGGAAATAACGCAGCTAGCAGAAGTGTCGATGTATTACCAGGCTTGTGTTTTCCTGAGCTCCCACAGGATCCCTGCTCTTAAATTCATGGCAGAGAGCCTAAACAAAAAATCATTGCATAATGTGTTGTCTATAAGACAATCAATTGTGCAATGCTCCCCTCTTTAGTTTTAAGAAAGAACACACTAAAATTTTGAATTTATGAACTTCAAATTTACTGGATTCTGATCTGGGCTGGGGAGACCAGAGAATGCTGGATCACCAACTTCATAAAAAAAAAGAAAGATTTAAAAGGCAGGGCTATTCATGTAGCCCTTGATCTTGCAACTGTGCATTCCAGCTCATCACAGGCTTTATGTTTCCATGTCAGGAGTTTACAGACCAAGATTTTGTGGAACAAAAGTCAGCAGACAACATATTGCTGCCCTATGAAATCCTGCCTTTTAGCCATGTCAGGTATGACTTCTCCATGCTGGATTCAGCAATGCTGCCTCACACTCTTGGAGGTGCAATAAACCCACAGTGCACCATTCCTTTGGCTTGTGGCCCCAAAAAGCACCACTGGTGTTTACAGAAACTCGTTAATCCCTTGGACTGGCCACTAATGAGAAATACTCTTGTCTTTGGTTACCAGCTGTGTTTCTGAGCACCCCTTTGTGGAATCATTTTTTGTTTTGTGGAAGCATTGCTGGAACGGACAATCAGAGTTAATAATAACAATTAGCTCGCCCATAAACCAGTACTTCTTGCAACATCACATTTCAAAGTGTTTTTGTCACGTCTCCACCCTTCAGGATGATTAAATGGGAAATGATTTCACCATAACCTGAACAGGCACATCAACATTTGCTAGCAGGTATTTCTGACAGCTTTCAAGGGTAATACAAGAAAATGAAAGATGAGCTTAAACACATAAAAAAACCTGGACACAAAATGCAGAATAGATTTTTTTCCCCCCCAAATACTAATTTTCCCCTGAATACAACACATGCATAACTCCAGTGTGTTATTGACACAGTTTCACTGAACCATTTTTGCAAGAAGCACTGCTTACACCACATGCCAAGAAACGGTAGAAGTGAAATATGTTTGACCCAAAATTGATGTTCTCTGGGGTTGCTTTTGTTAAAAAATTAATTTCTGGCAGGCAGAGAGGCTCAGCAGCCTGGCAGGAGCAGGGCTGAGGAGGTGTAACTTGTTTTCTTTCTCGCCTGGGGTGGAGGCAAGTTGGTTGTTGAGCAGGTTATGAAGGTGGGTCCCGCAGAGAAAGCCTACATTTCATGAGTCTGAGGAGAAGTAGGAGGAAAATCAGGTGAAAACTGGTGAGGTGAAGATGGAAGGAATGGTTTGAAGACATGCTCTAAAAGCGTCAGTGAAGTCAAAGGTGCCAGATAAATCTTGGAATGTAAGTGCAACGTTAAACATCCTCTTGTTTGCTTTCAGTGGAGCTGTTGTTCAGCTCAAAAAGCCATGACAGATAATGACTTTTGACTTGTTCAGCTCACAACTCTCTGCAGGCTGAACAGATCAATTTGGTACCACTGAGCTGTTTCTGAGATATGTAGTGTTCAAATCATTTCAATAATGACATGTAAATTGTGAAAGATACTATAGAAAGATGATGAATATTATCTTTTGGTTAAGCTATGTTTATTTAATGGATGGATTTTTAGCATGTTTGTAATGTTTATTTGAAAGTCTATACATATGATAAAGCATTAGTTTGCAACCTAAGTAATGCTTGTGCATTGAATGATTTAGAAATGATGTATGTAAAAAGGATTACAGTAACACTGTAATCTAAAAAATGATCTTAGCACTCTGCAATGTAATTCACACTTTCATGTTATTATCGCTTGTTTCATTATTGGAGAATCTGTGATGTCTTTATTTCCTACTTATGACATTTATCTTCATTATTAAGCAGATGGTAATGTGAGAATTGTGTGAAAATTGTGAAATTTCATGCTCTAGGGACAGAAAAGAGTGGGTAGACAATATGATACGATGTGTTAGTGGAGATTTTTGACAGCTGGCACTTCTGCTGTGCTCTTGTCAATTTCTACTTTGATTTCTGTGCATTTTAATTTTAAAACTGTAAAAAAAGTATTGTTATCTTTCAACTGAATATTAGAACTTTGGCCTCTATTAGCAGCTGCTGTCCTTAACAGTCAGTATGGCTGAGCTGCTGCAGAAATATTGACAGTATATTATGCACTGGAGTGAATTTACTCTAAAATTAATAGGACAACATTATGACATACATTGGCTAATCTATTGAAGAACTTGATGAGCAAAATCTGCATTTTGCACAATTGATATACAAGACCCCACCCCAATGAACTAAACAACTCCATGGGGATTTGAGAGAGTTTCATTCATTCCCCAGTTTATGTTATTACTGTAAGTGCTTCTGAGGGGACAATTTAGAGAGCTCTGAATTTTCTGGTGTTTTCACATGATGTCTGTAGGGACAGAAAAAGATCTGGGAAGAGAAAAGCTCAGCAGGTCAGGGGAACCAAAATACCACAATATTCACTCTTCAAGAATTGTGCTTGCTGTTGAGGGAAGTACATGGCTATAGTGGAGTTATTCTTTCCCTCCTGTGCATTTAAACCTTATTCAGCAGCTCTAACAGTGTGAGAATGTTTTATTATATCAATACAAACTTAAAATATTATAATCTTAATGTGTTGTCTTGTAACATTTCACTGGGCTGAGCCTGGGAAGATTTGTGTGTGTACATTACTCCATGATGGAGTACTTCATACTTGGGGAACAGTGATTTTGAAAATGTTACATGCAGTCTTCAGCATAGCTCAGAACTGTTTTAAAATAGTCCTAAAACTGCTTAAAACAGGAGAGGATTTGGCAGCAATGTCAGCAGATAAAACCTCACGTTGCTAATTAATCACTGAAAGTGCAATCCTGGCCCCAGTGATTTCAACAGGAGCAAGTTCAAGCACTGCTGTATCCCCTGAAGACAATCAAGTTAAAACAGAGCAGAGCTTAAGAACACAGCACCAAACTTCCCTCTCCCCAAGCCTCCTGTGAAGAAAAATAATATTTCAAGTTTTAAAAAAATGTACTGTAGTAATAAGTAACAACATTCCTTAAAAGCTTGGTTTCCTTGGCGTTCAAAGTGCAATTTCCCTTTTACAGCCTAAGTTTAATGGAGTTTTTCTTGACACACACTGCAGAGCAATCCCAAATTCTTTAGGGAAAAAAAAAAAACTGAAGAGACTGTAATAATTTGTAATTTTCACCTATTCAGTAATACAATAAATACAATGAATTTCAATGCATAAGCCCCCAAATAAAATGTCTAGGACAAGAATGTCTATAAGTGAATCTCTGGTGTGGACTTTTACTATTGAGTATCCTTTTCAAAAAAAATATAGAAATCAACAATGCCCAGGGAGACACTTAACTCTAATACCGCTCAGAGATTTTTTTTTTAAATTAAATAATTAGAACTGAACTAGTATAAAACCAGTAGTAATTATAGTAGGCAGATCCTTTTAAGTCTCAAGGAGGTGTTTAGAACACAGCATTGTAACAGAATAATGCCTCAAAAAAGCAGGGAATGAAGCCAGTGATCAGGAGAAAAAAATCCATTTACTCTTTCTCTGAATGCTTTGGTTGAAAATTATTTGTTACAGTGATATTCAGGTTTAACACCACGGTTCTGACAATGTGAGCAGGCAGCTCAGTCCAGGAATTTCAAGTAATAAAAATTGTTTGAATACAGTTAAAACAGTAAGGTTTTCCTATGGGCTGTCTGTCCAAAGTGACTTTGGCAAGGAAAATGTCTTTCTTTGGCATGTTCAAATATCATGGGATAATCCAGAAACAGAGTAACAAAGCTGAATTTCAAGGACTGTCTTTCCAGAAGACAGCAGAGAGACATGAGGAAATAAAAACATTAAGAGTTCTTTTTCCCCAATTTATGACTTAGAATCATTTTAAGACTGCATGTCAGAAGGGGCAGCTGCTTGGGTGGCTGAGATGACAGCTCTTCAAAACTTCCAGGGTTTTTTGTTCTTTTATTTTGGGGTTTTTAATTTTTTTTAAATTTTTTTTTTTTTTACAGCACATTAAGAGCTTTTTCTTTTCTTGCAGTGATCTTTCTTTAATTGCTGTGTGATCCTGGACATCAGAGTTGAGATGGGCAACGAGAACAGCAGTGCAGAGAATGAGGTGAGTGTGACAGGGCAATTGTTTTTCCTCCCCTCCTAGCCTAGAGCAAACCTTTCAGAAACTGCTTCCACGGGCCACTTACCCCATATTTATCTTCTGCTCCCCATTACACTCACATTTAAGTGTCATTAATGGTAATTGAAAGCAACTTGGTGTGTTTTTTTCCTTTGGCAATGAGAGTGCTCCAAAGCATCAGGGCACGGTTCAGGCAGTACAGTAGTTACTGACATTTAGGAGTTACTACTGGGAAAATAATCACAGCAAATGTTTTCTTGTATTGCCTCCCCACTTCACATTTAGGGAAGCTTTTACCCTTAAAAATCAACACCAAATTCAGGACTGGGATTCACAACTGGAGTCATGAACCCACAAATGACCACTGTATCTCTTCTCCACTTCTGTGATCTAACTGCCACCTGATTATCAGCAAATTGACATAGTTTTTATGGGATGTAGGTGCTAATGAAGGAAGACTAATTCTGTTAGCAGGGCTGGCTCATCCCAGCACCCCAGCCTGGGAGCAGGGCAGCCAGGGGCAGCTGGGGCAGCTCCAGGCACATCCCTGAGCAGAGGGAAGGGCCCAGGGTGGCAGTCAGGGTCAGGACAGTGCCCTGTGGCATCACAGGGGATGACACCCCTGGGGAGGCTGAAATGGGGCCCTGGGCCATGGGCAGGGTGGGGAAAGGCCCTGGGAGCTGGGCAGTGCCTGTGGTGGCCTCAGAGCCCTGGCACACAGCAGCTCCTCCTTGCTCAGAAATACCTTGCACCGTCTGTGTCCCCATCCAGGACTTTGCACTCGTGTTCCCAGGGTGTGCTGTTAATGCATGGTGGTGTTTGGTGGTTTAATTTTGGATTTTCAAAAGGAAGGCAATGAACTACTGGTGTACAATTACATTAGAAGTCATTATGCTGATACAAGTTGGAATAAAAGTTGTAATTCATTAATTTCAACAATTAAAACACTGGTATATGTTTCATCCTCTCCTCCTCCATATGTTGTGGTAGCTGCTAAAATGCATTAGGATTCATTTTGCTTCCACTTCAGGTATCAGCAGATCTGCTGCACCTTCTGCATTGCAAAGTGGAGCCTCTCAAGGCAATCAGTATTACAACTATTACAGATTTTTTAATAAATCATTTTTAGAAGAAAAATCTTCCATAATTCATGGTGATTCTTAGCAAGTTTAATTGTTAGCCCAAGATTTGGTCCCAGCTTTTCTCAAGGTTTGGGAAGAGGGAAATGTGTTAATTTCTATAACTAAGTAATGAGAATTTCTTCTCCATAGTGTACAGCTTGCACTCAGGAAGCTTTTGGAAGTAAAATATATTTGTTCAGGAGTCATCCTGAGGCTGAGAAGACTTTACTTAAAAATGACTGAGTTTATCAAGAAATGTAGAAAAAAATCTCTTCTAAAAGGAAAGGAAGCTTCTGGTCTCCTTTTCAGACTGTAAAAACCAAAACAAGAGACAACCCAACCCCGTCCAAAGCAAAACAAAATATGCTAAGAATCCAAATTATTTTAAAAAACACCATTAACAAAGAGATAACAAGAAGTAGCAACAAAACTTAAATATTTTGATTTTTAGTCAGAAATTCCCCAATGTCAATAAAGCCATCCTTATACCACCAAGCCAAGGAGCACAGCAGGTAGTGGATGATGAAACTGGTGTGCATGGTTTGCATTCAAAATGTTAGCACCAGGCTTGGCTTTTGCTTTTCTTCTGCATCTGCTTCTGGCTTTTGGGTTTTGTGACACTGACTGCACATTTGCAAGGCAGATACATTTAAGTTTTCAGCAAGTTGTAAAAAAAAAAAAAAAATCTGGTTTCTTTTAACTTTTTTTCTTTAGTAGCAATCAATGCTTTAGAGAAGCAGCCTGTACTTGACCCCCTTTGCTGGCTGCCTTTCCTTCCAACCCTAACACCACTGAAATAGCTCAGTTGGGGTTGTTCTTATGCTCAGAACCAGTTGGTCTGAGTTGTTTTTATTTATGTGTTTATCAGAGAACACCCCTGCACGGCTCATGCCCTCAGTGAGTCATTTGGAAGCCTCACACATGGTTTGCATTAAAGCTGGGAGAGCCTGTGCTAAGTTTAGAACTCATTTAATGAGTGGGAAGATCTGTGGAATAAATGTGCTACTAGGAAGATTGTAGTAGACACTTGGAGAAAAAGTAAATATCCAATCTGTCTTGTAGAGACCAGCCTCTGAGGAGAATATATCTAAATTCAGTGGCAATGAACAAAGAAAATGCTTGGATAAAACAAGGCTGGGGCCAGCAGTATATTTAACAGAGTGATTTCACATATACTGATACTAACCATGTTCTGTTTTGCTGCAAAGCACACAAAGTCCAACCTGCTGAGAGATTTTAGGACTGTGCCCTGCCCTATTGCAATGGCACAGCTTGTTGGGCTTATGCTGAATTAAATAGAAGCTGTTTTTATGATGCATTTTCCTTGAATAGTGAAACTCCACATGAAGAGAAAGGTCTTTAAATTGAAAAAGGAACATTTTGGAAAAACAGATACTTTGACCCAGTTTGATGCTTGAGATCCAGCCTTTAGCAGGCCAAATGCAGGTGAAGCAATGGAGGTGTTCTTTACTGGGAAGCTGTGGGAAGTGCTGCAGTTTAGGCAACTGTAGAAGGTCTCAGCTGTTGTGCTGCCCATTGAACAGATCTTTCTTAATCCACCCAAAAGATCTGAGTGTCATGGAGGAATGACATTGTCTTTCTTTTCCTTGATTTTTCTGGACAGCCAGATGTCAAAAAATCATCCACATGGCCTTAGTAAAAGGAAAACACTGACTTGCAGAGCAGCTGATGTGACTGCACTTCCTCAGCCCTGCACCTCTGGATAGTCTGGACTCAGGTCCATAAAGCCACGCTTAGAAATGAGACCAAGCTGAGCAGGACCAACAAATCTGCTCCCTAAAATGTCAGACACAGTCAGGCACATGGTCTGTGGGATGCAGAGTGATCCCAGATGTGTCTCAGCCTCATCCATGCTGCTCCAGGGCTTGTGCAGAGAGCTCAGGGACAGCTCCCAAAGCAACAGCACATTACAGGATTATTATTGACTTCCCTGACTGTATTTTATCTTTATTTTTGCTAGAATGATGCCATTACCAGGGCATCTTTGCTCTCATATTAAAGGGGTGGGTGAAGGATATTAAAAACAGAAAGAATTCTTTATAACTGGAGACATGAGCATAAAATTTTGTAAGACTTGAATAGGCTGGATTTTCTAATATGGAATACTTTTAACTCAGGGTTTTAATTCTTGCCATTCAGAGTTCTGAAGAGGAGCACTGTCATATTCCACAGCCTTTCTCACGACTACAGAAAAGCAAAAGTAATTGTAATGCTCTTTGAAGGTGAAAACTGCTGCTGAATTGAAGTTGTAGTAATGCATCTTTTGCCCCAGAGTTGAAGAGGGAATTTCAAAGTCAGTTAGACATAAGTTATTTCTACATATTTTGCTTTATCCTTTCTTCCTCTTGGTTTTCTGAAATAAGAAAAAAAGCAAACAAAGCTGGTTATTCCACATCTCTATTATTGTTCATTTCTCTTTAAACATGGACCTTAATGTGTGGTTATCTTTTTGTTCCTGCTTTCTGCTGTGAAATGTGTAAGACAGGCAACACTTGCCAGAGGGGCCACCACTTCTCAGGAGTCTGGAGCTGTCTGGAGTTGTCCTGCTGTGATCCTGCTCAGATTTCTCCACTCATTTCCTAGGAACAAATCTGACTGCTGAGCATCCTGCAGCTAATATTCTGCATTATTCCTTTTCCCATCTTTCAGCTGATTTCAGTCTCTCTGAACTGGTGGCTCTGGTTAATTGCTGTGATAATTAATCTGCCTTCAGACCCTGGTGCTGCAGGGATGCAGCAGCCCTGTCCCAGCATTCAGGCTCCCTTCCCACAGATGGGAACTGGGCAAACCCCTCTGAGCTCTGGGGCTCACTCTGGGTGTTTACATTCTTTGTGAATAGTGCACTAACATCTGTATACATTCCATTGTTCATGGTCAGCTGGGAACAAAAACTCATTCCCCATTTTCTGCACAGTAATTTTGCCTGGAGCATTTTAATGTGATCCTCTGTTACCCTACAGGGGTTCTTCTCTGGGTTTATTGTGTCCACTGGGATTCACAACTTTTACTCCCTGAATTATGATTCTCTTTCATTTTTCCTTCCATTTCATGCAGTGCCTATCAGGATGTTGCTGTCAGTTGGCTGCAGTGTGTTCCTGATGCTTACATAGTCTGGACAGACCTCCAGCCACCACCTTAATTAATTAATTAAATCTTACTTCCAGTGGTAATTGCTGCTGGTCCAATATTCCATGGTGAATAATGTCAAGTATTTCTTTGAGTTTACTCAGAAAGAACATTCTATGTTTTCAGAGAATTATATATCCTTTTATGCAAATGCAGCAAATTCTGGGACATTTCTCACAGCAATGAATAATTATTATTCACATTATTATTATTTACAGCTTTCCTGTGAGTGAAGGAGAGGGGATGAAAGAAGAAGATTCAAAGTTGTGGCAGAGTTCTTAATTTAAAAGTATATTTATATTTAAAAGGAAGTTGGGAGACTGGTCCTTCTCTTCTGAATTAATGGATAAAGCTTCCTTCACAACTGTAAAGCCATCATCATTTCTCATGGGACATGTGAATTTATGGGTAGAGATGAAAAGGAAAGATACATTATATTTATAAAGTTCCTCTGTAATTATTTAATACATTTCCCCATTTAAAAAATAGTGTGAAAATGTTGGACCTGCATTTTCCACAGCTCTGAAATGACCAGGCAGGCCAACACTGTTGGCTGGGAAGCACAACAGAGTTTGGGACTCAACTTGGAGATTATTTTCCTAATAGTATTTTGTTTGAATCCAACAGCATCTTCTCAAGTCATTTATTGCCAGACTGCTAAGGACCACTCAGCAGAAAGCTGCTTTAACTAAAACTATGCTGACTGAAAATTGCAAGTTAGGGGGATGAAGATTTTCTTCCCAAGTTCATCAGCTTTATTCTCTCTCTCTCCTGTTGTATCTCATGCACCTGCCATCCTTAAGAAAATAATCCAGGCACTCACCAAACACCAGGAAAGGGACAAAGGAAAACAACTGCAGCCAGAGTAGTGAAGATACAAAGCTAACTCTGAATTTTCCTTTGCTTGCTGACCACAGATCACATTAGGCAGGGGGAAAGGTGAAGGTAAGGAGAGCCAAGAAGGAGTTACACAGCCATGTTTCATTAACTCCCTGCACATTCCTCCAACACAGCAAGGCTTCTCAGGTGGTTGAGAAGACACCCATGTTGACATTGCAAGAATCTAAAGATAAACAATTTGGTGCCCTCAGTGGACTGGAAGAGCCATGAACACTGAAGCCTGAAGGTTTGAATTGTCCCTGCTGTGGCTGTGTGTTCTGTGAAAAAAAGCTAAATCAAGGATAAGATGATGACTATGAATATATAACTATACACACACCCCTACACACACCAGTGTTTATTTTTGTGTTCACAGCCAGAGTCATTTCAGTAGGTGTTTCTCAGGAGGAAAAGCAGCCCTTTATCTCTAAGAGAAGGTCATAGGTACTTACAATCAAAAGCTGTAAGAATTTTTCAAATACCATTGTTACCATATCACAATTGACTTTGCTTCTTGTATTTGTGAGAAGCAAATTAAATTAAAATGAGAAGCTAATGCAAATTTTTGCATTCCTGCCCCTTTGAGGGTTTTAATTAGAATAGGTATGAACTTAAAGAGACAAATAAACCATGCCAGAAGCAACAGCAAATTACACCATTACTGATTAAAGAAAAAATCTACTGTAACTGCAAAATTCTGTACAGAGACTCCCTCAAGGATGGAGTCTGCTCTTCCTATCTGATCATGTCATAATTACATCCAACTGATTGAGCAGTCACAGTGTTTGGGAAGAAAAGCAAGAAGAGATCATGACAGGCATCCCCTGCAAACTGCTGTACTCAGCCACTCTCAAAAACGGGCACAATGCACCAAGTTGTTTGCTAAAAATCACATTTAGCTCCCTTGCAAGGTGATAAAACTGAGTTTTAGTGTAATTCTTCAGATCTAAAGTGTCACATGGAGCTCAAGCTTGGCTCAATGTATTAGGTAGTAATTTGTTACTCGTCTGTGACGGCTCACTGGTTTTGCTGACCAGTGTTCACTGATTTTAATGCAAAGTTCCAGCTGTTAAAGCAATATCCACTCACTGTCTACTTATTTATTTTGGTACCACTTCTCCAAATAAGGGAGAGACAACGACTCTCCAAAGAAATGAAGTTTTAAAACTCTAACTTGCAGCTTGGCTACTGTTCCTGCAGAACAACAACAAAAGCCAGAAGAGTGAAAAGGTGGTTTCAAAAAAAACCTTTTCTGTCTTCAAAAGTTTCAAGAGCCATTTAAAAACCCTGATTTCCCAACCATGTGAACAACCTCTAGCAGGCAGACTGTTTTTTTTTAAAAAAACCTGTTCAAACACCTCCCTCCCACAACTTGTAATGGAAGACATGGAGGAAAAGGAAAGGCAATTTCTGGTTTATTGATTGAGATTTGTGAAGGCTTGCTCCATCTTCCCCTCCATGAAACCAGAGGGAGTTGGAGGGAATGGAACGTTAATGTAACCCCTCAAAGATCACTCTGAGCTACTCAGAGCTCTGGCAGGTTCCAGCAGCTGCTAGGAAAGGATGTGCTCCATGGGGAAATGAGCAGGGGCAGGTGGAAGAGGAAGCAGCTTTTAGTGAGAGAAAGGAGCAAGGGGAGCCAGGCCAAGGCCAAGGCATCCTATTCAAAGTCATTGGGAATATAAAGTGATCCTGTAGATTTACTTTGTGTTCTTGCAGACTCCAGTGCTTCTGGAAGGGTTTAATGGAAGTTACATTGCATATTTCAGGAGAATCTGTTGTGTTCATGTAAATATTGTGCTGCCTTAAAGGGGAAACAATTATGAGCTGTTTAGTTTTCCTCCTGTTGTTTGTATGCTCTCTGTGACAAAGCTGGTTGGTTTGTTGTTGGGTTTTTTTAATTAGCCTAGACTTAAAAATGCTGAGAACCTCTGTGTTCTGGTTTTTATTATAATTATTTAAGTCTTCCAGTTAACTAACTCTTTATGATGAGAATTCTTTTCACATAGGAGTATGGTACACTTGAAACAAATATAGGACAAATTTAGCTGCAAGCTTCTGTAGTCAATCACTTCAGAGGCTGTATGTATTGAAACTGAAAAGTAATTTATTTAACTGCAGCTTTCTGGTGGTACTTGTGAACAAAACACAGTCTTTATAATTGTTTTCACACATATTAATTAAAAATTTTAAAAGCTTGCTTTGCAAAGCTAGTTCAGCACCTGATTTGAATAACTAGCTTAAATTTTAAAATGTTAATTGAAAAATTGAATTCTGTTTTCTGCTGTCTGGCTTAGATTCACAAAGCGTGTTCTTTTGTGATGATTACATGAATACATTAATGCAGAAAACCAATATATAAAGATTTTCTATATCTTGGCATATTAGTAGTTCATTTTACATGTAAATATCTCCATTAAGATTTATTTTAGATTATTGCTAAAATACTCTTTTGAGCTTCTTTTGAACATGTGTGTGTGCTTTC
>VYZP01046050.1:0-22329 GCA_013400635.1 Hypocryptadius cinnamomeus | reverse complement strand
GGGGGGTACAGAGCATCTGCTGCCAGACATCCCGGGAAGGAGGATGCTGGAGAAGCTCTGCCCTTCTGAACCTGCACACCGACTGCTGCGCTAACACACCACAGCAGTGCAAGTGGATTGCAGCCAGATCCTCCCTCTGCAGGTAAATCATTAACCTTCCAGATGACAGCCTCGCAAAGCAACTGACTGAACGATTCCAGGGTCAGTGCGAATCTATGTTTCCAAAACCTCACATCAACGAGAGCAAGTTGTGACTGAATCCCGGTTTCTCCAAGAGGAAGATTAAATGCCTGTGACACATCATCTGCAATCAGAGTGCTCCTTTCCCCAAAGTATCCGTCACAGATTGATAACATCCACACAAAAAGTTAAGGGCAATTATGTCTGTCACTGTAAAACACACTTTGACAGCACTGACTGACATCTTGCTCGCAGCAGACAAACTCTGAGCGGGCTGCTTGAGTGATAGTGGCACAGGCTCCTGCTGCACCTTGAGGAGGGATGCTGAATGCACTCCCAAGCCACAGAAGCCAGCTGGGCTCTCGGAGCACCACAGCGGGGATGGAGCCACCACACAGGCAGCTGCAAGGCAGAATGGCTCTGTGCATACTCACAGCAGTTAGGGACTTGCTCCCAAAATGCTGGAAGCAGACTCCAAGAGGAGAACATCACCCACAAATCCAACAGAGTCTGAGGCGTGGCAGGGCTGAGCCCTGAGACCCTGCTCAAACGAACTGGCAGTCGTGGATGCACAGGCTGGTGAAGCACGAGTGTGCCAAAGGTCAGGTGAGTTACCTGTAACCACCACCTCCTTTGGGGAGGATTACTCCCTGCTCCCCAAAATGATGCTGCCATGCAGCACAAGCCTTGTGCACAGAGCAGAGGTACCGAGGGAAGTTACATCAAGCTCCCTCATGTAACCCAAGCCTACAAAAGCCATCCTTCAGCAGCAGGATGGGAACCTGCAGGAGCATTTCTTCAGACTGCCATTAGTGCCAAGAAGCTGCTCCAGGAGTTGGAGAGAAAAGACAGTAAAGCAGCTTGATGCCCTGCACAATGGCACAGCCATGCTCCACAGCATAGCATGCCACCCTCACCGGGACCTGCCAGGGCTGCTGTTGGAGGCCACTAAGCCAGATGCCTGTAGAAGAAAACATGAAGGAGAAGAAATGACTGAAAAATACCATATGAAGTCCAGAACAACTATCAAACAAAGCCTCCCCTTGTGCAGCCCTGACTGTGAGCCACAAGCCTGTGACATGTGTGGCAGAAGCAGCACTGCTGATGTGCACCAACCTGTGGAGGTCACACCTGATACATGACAACTCTGTGACGGCCACCATCCACTGCCATCAGCACCTTACACCACAGAGCAGAGGGGCTAGTGCAGAAAAAATATATCCCACAGTAAAAAGTCCTTCCATTTTAGGTTTAGTTGTACATAGGAGTTTAGTTTATATCCATGTTAGCAATTGTTCTGAAGTCCCCTCTTGATTCAGAATTATTCTAAATGCAGACACAACTGAAGAGAGCAGCTGAGATACCTGACCAGCCCAACAGCAGACTCTCCACAGTGCTCCATGCAGCACTGCTCACCAATGCAGCTTCAGAACAACCCACTGCTATTCCTGTCAGGATATATCCACATGGAATAAAACAGCAAACTGGCTGCCAGTGTAATCTCCTCTCTCTATGGTGACATGAAAATAAGAGATCACCTGTGACTACAATCTTTCACAAACACTGTGTTGAGTAACTCACCACACTGCTGACAGTGTTGGAAAAGGCCTTCAAGTCGTCTGTGTTCCCGGTAATAATTAAATATTTGCAGGATGCACCTTTATATACATTTCTATTTCTTAAAAAATATATTGGATAATAAATAACCAAAGTAAAAAAACAGACATGAAAGATGCTTTGAATGATCAGGCTGGTGGTGTAAAAGTTACCTGTAAATCACACATGGGGTGTGAGAGTGGAGCTGGCTACAGACAGGTGGGTTTTACTACAAGGCATTAATGTAACATTCAATTATTCCACTGCATACTGGCTGGTTTAACTCAGCCAAATTAGAATACATTTTATATTGACTATTTTGACATTTGCTTTATTTGGCAAGTAAAACAAAACTGATCCAATTTCCTTGCAGCCATTGTAAACCATAAACTGCACAACAAGAGGTTATAAAATATATAAGCCTTGTAAACACTTCTTTTCAGACTGTCACTGATGCTTTGAGCTCTAATTTTGGCCCTGTTCCCAACAGCTCTGACACTGCTCTGCAGCCTTCCCTGGTCAGCTATAAAGTGACCCTTCCACATTCAGTGATTAAGCACTGCCATTGACATTCTCTTGCTATGATAATTTTTTTTCTTTTTTTGTGGAAATCTGCCCAGACAGAACTTCTTGCAGAAAGAAGATCTGTGCTCTAAAATCAAGACATCTTTCTCTCTGATCTCCCATGGCCTGGGCTGGCATGTAGCTTATGTCCAGCAGAGCTTCAGAATAACATCTCAGGTCCTAGTGGGACAGGCTTGAAACTCCAGAAAACTGCTGGCTTTTCATCTCTTTTGCCTCCATCTCTGAGAAGCATGACAGCATGTCTGCCTGCAGCACACCTGACAGTAAGCACTGTGCCAGGGCATGGCAGCTTACCAAGCAAAACTCTCAGGGAAAGAAACACCCAAATGCTTTGGAGAGCTCAAAGAGCCACCACAGGAGCCACCACAGGACAGTGGATTTTGGTCTGGGTCATGGGTGAAGGCTCAAATGTACACACCTGTCTTAAGGAGGTACCTGATAGCTTTCTGGGGAACATGCTGCAGCAGTTTAGAAGTGTAACTCTGAAATGATCTCTAAATCAAGACTTTAAAGGACACAAGCAATCTCCACTCATGTGATATAATGACCTTTGTACAGAAACTGGGCCTTGGAACTCCTCTCTGCTGTCTCCTTTGAAATTCTAGCTCTCACTAGTTACTGTAATATTGTAAAGGTATCTGCAGTGTAGAAAATGCCTAGTGCAAAAATACATGTACACGTGATAGACAAAAGTCCAAAGGGACCCGAGGAGATTGTGCTGTCCCCTGGCAACAGCCTGGCCCAGTCTATGAGCCTCAGCAGCAGGAGCACAATTCACACTGGGTGCTGTGCTTTTGGAGTGAATGTCAGCAGTGCAAAGTTCTCCGTTTCGTCACTGTCTGGGCTGGTTTGTTGCTTAACAACACCTCTTTGTCCAGAGAAATGCAGCAAGTAAGCTGTCAGTCCAGCACTACTGGTATATGAAAGTCTACACACTAGCACATCTGTTGATACACACAGAGAAATGCTGCCTGTAACACAGGGAGAACAGCCTGGACAGACACCACTGCCCAGCACTGCTGCTCCCATCAGTCACCACAAGATGAGCAGGCTGCTGTGCACACTCATGTCAGCTGCATAACTGGAGCTCAGCAACTGGGTTCAAGAAAATAAAAAACCAAGAACCAGTACTTCAAACCACGAACAGACTGATCCTGGAGATGAGCAAAACCCATTTCCCTTCTGAAGTCTGTAGAGACACTTCTCCCTCCCACTGGTTAAGGAGAACAATCGGCCTGGCTGCAGCTCTGGCTCACCCTTCCAACACTGATGTGTTGGAAGCTACAACATCCTGCATAGTTTAAAGCAAAGGAAAGGTACAGTTTGCTGTTTCCCTTCCTCTGCAGGCATTTCCTTTCTTCTGGCTTCTTCACCCATTTTTCTTTACACAACAACAGGCAAAGAAACTTCAGCAGGCAAATACTTCAACCAACAGCACATTCCCTTATCAGATTGTGACACAATCATTCCATGCCGATGCAGCACCCTGGTCTTGGTTTCCCAGGCAAGGTTAGTAACCACAAGACATGCAGCATCAAGCAGAAGGAGCAGGAATGCAGAAAACCTACCTTGGCAGGTTGGGAGCGGGCGTTGAAGCTGGTGCTTGGGCGGGAGGAGCCGCAGGCTGTGCGGAGTCGTGGTTGCGCGGCACTCTGCCCATCCGATACCAGATGCCCATGCTGTTCAGCTCCCTGGGAAACCAACACACAGCACCAGTGCTGATGCTGCACACACGCACCAGCACCAGGCACTGACGTGTTTCACCAACACCTCAGTCAGTGAGAACAAGGGTAATTAAAAAAAAGGAGGGGTGAGTTAACTCCTACATCTAACTCAGTAACACTTGTTCTTACTTGGACTTTTCTAATGATAAGCTTCACCTCTTACAAGCTACTACTTGGCAATTAGAGGAGCACAGGGCCCTTGCTTTGGTGTAACTGCATTGTTATAACTTTGTTATAACAGCTTGGGAGTGAGGGGTGCTTACCCTATGAAGGTGTACTGAGGAGGGGCTTGCTTAGATCTCCCCAGGATTCTGATATCGCAGATCGCTGCCTCTGTAGAATCTCGAGGGATGAATTTAACACACAGCCTCTTCTTTCTGAAAGCTGCTTCTTCTGCAAAAACAACCCAGAATACAGGGTGGGTTTTATGCAAGATTAGAGTATAAATGTTATTTACAGTCTCTCCAGGTATTAGGCAGGTAATTATGGCAGAACTGGTGCCAAAGAACAAACATATGTCAACAAACCAGTCAGTGCAGTGCCATTCAGAGGGGAATGTTCTATCAGATGTGCTACTGGCACTGCAATAACCAGATCTCCTCCTGCCTGCTGCAGAGATCAGCTCCCACGTGCGCCTGGTGCTGCCCCACAGCACAGAACAGCAGGTGACTCTGCCAGTTCCGCATGCCTCTCGCACTCTCTTGCTCTTTCCCAGGTACTGTTTGCCTCACTGGCCTGGACAGCCATATCTAAACATTCCTCCCACAAGCACTGCCTCTAGGAACATACCTGGAAGCTTCTGATACAACCAGTCAGTTCATTCTGCTACGTGCTTCCAACCAGCCACTTCCAACCCACTGTGAGGAGGAGCAGGCAGAGCCTGCCATGCAGAGAGGCTGAGTGTAAGAGCTGTCTGTTCAAATCTCACACATCCCAAGTGTTAGTGACATCTCCTGATCAAGTCAGCAGGCACAGAAATGATACTGCCACCATGTTTGCCCTGGTTCTTTGCAAGGACAAACCAGATTCACAAAGCAGTAAGTGCCAGCACCTCCCACGAGGCAGCTGCGCTGCTCTGACCCATGCTCTGAGGGTGGATGAATGCACTGCACAGCTCTTTCTGATACGTGTCACAGAGCAACTGTTTCCATGTTATCCATCACGAAAAACTCAAGCCCATCAGAGTTAAGGCTTATGTGTATAATGAATTCACAGCTCTTCAGGGTGTTTACCAGCACGCAGACACAATCCACAGCCACCGCTGGGGCTGCCTGTGACCATGGCACTGGCACACTGGCACACAGACACAGATTTGCAGTGCTTGGAAAACAATGCTCCATCTCACCCTAAGGAGTCTCAGGGTGAGCAAGGTGAGGCTCCTGTTTGGATGCAGGCACTTGGAAAGCAGGACAGAAGTCTACTGATATACTGAAAATCTAAAGAGCAGACGCTGAATGAAAATCTGGAAACAACCAGCAACTACAAACAAGTGCCTGCAAAATAAAAACCCTTCATCTTAATGTGAACAAATATCTCCCAACTTAAAATATGCTGTCACTTCAACAGATGGCAAGCAGCCCTGTCTCTATAGGCTCCTCCTGTTTCGTAATCCACACCTTGGGAAACAGCAATCCATTCCAGCCTCTGAAATGTGCTGCTGCACTAGCACAAATAACCATACAGACAGTGTGAGGTGTGCCAATAGAGCATCTGTGCATGCAGCTTGCAGTTACAGTGGTGTTTTTAGAGATGGTAAATACCTGCATCCCTGAAGTTCAGTCTTACCCTGCTTTGAAAAAGTAGGGCTTCTGTTTGAAGTGCCTAAAACTCATTTTAGGAGTCTGGGATTTAAGGCTTCCTGAAAATCTTCTCAAGACCTACCAAGGAGTACTGTATTAAATGTATTAACTGCAAGTCAGCTGCCATTTTGAGAGGAGCAGAGAGACACCTGTAACCATAAATCTAACTCTGAACAAAATCAGTGCCTCTCATTTGACTTTCTGTGCAAGTACAAAGCTGACTACTTGCTTTTGTCTATGTTCTCTTTCACACCACTTCCTTAGTACAGGCAGTGCCTCCGCTTTAAAGACTGTCACAGTCACAACCCAATGCATTTTAAATTAATGGCAAAGCCCCCTTCCACCTTTCCACCAGGACTTTCACAGAAGTTGAAGAGCACACAGTAAGGTCCAGCACTCCCAGGGATCAGCAGGGTAAGCCAACAATTCTGCCTCATACCACACGTGCCCAAGAATTTTCCAGAAGCAGAGGGTGACCTGGGAGAATAGTCTTCAGAGCCTTTCACTTCCAGGCCACAGGTTCCAATCAGAACCAGATCACAGTGACTGAAAAACCATCCTCATGTGCTGCAGCTCCAGATGAATGATTCCCTGCAAAGCAGGTTCTGCTCATTCCTAGGCTGGATTTCATCACTGACATGCACTGGGACCAGCCCTTCTGTGATGAGCAGCTGCACACCGGGCACCAGCACCAGCCCTGCCGTCCTCTCATGCTCCACTCCCATGGGGCTTGTCCCCTGCCAGCCCAGTGCCCTCGGTGCCTGCTGCACAGCACAGGCCTGCCACCAGACGTGGCTCCAGCTGCTGCTGGCACAAGTCCCAGGGGAGCTGAACACACTGTTTGGGAACTGCTCACTCATATATTGCAGTGAAGCAATTCTACCTTGCAGAAATGAGCATGATATTCCCCCTGGACACTGTACTTGTGCCTTGTGTCAGCAAGCACAAACATACCTGACATCCCTGAGCACTTCCTGGAGGACAGGAGCCTTTGTTCTCCCACAGCAGAAGATGTACAGTGGGAGGGCACAAACCCACACCCCCTTCCTTTCAGTGCATTTCTGAACACCCCTTGGACCAGCAGCTCTGCTCTAGCTAGGCCCAGTCCACTCTTCAAATTGAAAAAAGAAACTCTCCCTTCCTGCCCCAGAGATATAGGACTCTAGCAGGTGAGTGAAGACAGACAGGCACCCCATTAAGCAGCCTGAGGAGGACAAGAAAACCAAAGGCTGCTTTACTGCAGCCCACAGCTGCCCCTGAATGTGCACATGCCACCTCAGAGAGCAGAAGTGCCAGGAGCGACCCTCTGCCAGGGACACGGCCCTCCATGGCCTGGGACACAGCCCACCATGGCCTGGAACACGGCCCTCTGTCACCTGGGACATGGCCCTCTGTCACCTGGGACACGGCTCTCTGTCACCTGGGACACAGCCCTCTGTCACCTGGGACATGGCCCTCCATGGCCAGGGACACGGCCCTCCATGGCCAGGGACACGGCCCTCCATGGCCTGGGACACGGCCCTCCATGGCCTGGGACATGGCCCTCTGTCACCTGGGACACGGCTCTCTGTCACCTGGGACATGGCCCTCTGTCACCTGGGACACGGCCCTCCATGGCCTGGGACACAGCCCTCCATGGCCTGGGATACAGCCCTCTGTCACCTGGGACACGGCCCTCTGTCACCTGGGACACGGCCCTCCACAGGCTGACACACAAGCACTGGCAGACTGGGACTGAGGAACAATGTCAACTTACGTGTGTCAATGGTCTCCTGGATGGGCATGAAGCCTACAGGTAAAGTGTCCTTGATATCAATGAGCTTCATGTCAACCAAGACGTTGCCTAAATGACTCTTTGGAGAGAGAAAAGAAACAGTTGATTATGACAATGTCAGCAAATTAAACCCCAGATCTTCCCACCTGCTGAAGCCTGAGATGCCTTGTCATTGTATCTGACCACAGCTTTAGAAACAGTAAGAATGTACCAAGGCAACCCTTGCACGTGCCCTCTCAGCAGGAACCAAACAATGACTGACTAGGAGATACCAGACAACTTCCAGCATTTAAAATTCTAACACCTCATCCACTGCCATACTTCCAGATCTTTGGAAGCACAGCCAATTTCTTCCTTTTGTAGGCACAGCAGCTTGAAGTACTACTTTCACCAAGCCATCCACTGAGCAGGTCACCTCAGTTCTTACACACTCTACATTTACAAGAGCAACAAGACATTTCCATGACAGTAACAGCAAAAAGCATTACAGGATGATGGCTTATGCACACAGAGCCAAAGTTATTACATGCATTAGCTAATTAGTACTGAATAGACAGGGTTCTAGCTCCAAATGCAGCACATTCCAGAAGCACAGGCCATTTGGAACAACAAACTTCATTTAGAGTCCATATGAATTCTGAGCTCATGCCTTGTCCTATTAATCAAGGCTTGAAGAGCTCAGAGCCCAATTCAGAGTGATAGCCTCCACAATGGTTTAGAGACCAGATTTTCTTTGCAGTTTTTGATAAAACCAGCACTGCTGCCAATAATCTGGGGTTACATACGAAAGAAGAACACATTTTAGGTACTGCACAGCCTTTATAAACAGAAACACAGCACAGAACAATTAAAATTTAATCCCAAGCTATCAAACTGTGTCATTGAGTTTTACTGTTACTGGTTGCAAAGTACCTCCTTTAGTTTTTATCTGGCAAGAGTTTTTCAGATAAACCTGTACTCTCTATCACTGAACTTCTTACAAAATATTTAAGTTTGCAGGCTCTGAAATAAAGGGAGGTCAGGTGTGAGTTTATTTTTGGGAGGTCCTGCATTTTATGGTCAGCTTCTCACCACAAGGGTCAGCAGACCTGCAGCCCTTCTCACCAGACACAAGTGTGGGGCAGCCCCCACATGCCTCTGACCAGGGCATCTTGGAGCAAGCAATGCTGGATGCTGCCAAGCCTGAATGTGTCACTTAACGTGGTCTTGGCACAGCAAACAGCAGACAAAGTAGTTGCTGCAGATTCATATTTCATGTTTTATTTATTTAAGCTGCCTGTGTGCTACATTGATGGCAACTTTCTGCTGAACCACTGACCACTCCTCAATCAGCAGCAGACAGGCAGGAGAGGTGTCTCCAACGAGCTCGTTAGCTGCTGGAACCCTGGGAGTCAGCTCTGCCATGTGCACAGCAGAAAAGGGGACAGAGCCCCCCAGCTGTGAGACCCACCATCCAGGGCCTCCCCACACTCAGATACAGCAATGGCAGATGCTGTAAACTGCTGAGAAGGATCATTCTGCTGAACAGGCACCGCAGACTGACTCTGCTCTAACCCAGATACCTGAAGTGCATTAACTCTACTAACTATAACATTGTTCTTCAGGAGAAAAGAGTTCCCAGCGTTTTGATAAACATAAAAGGAAACCCTGAATGGTAAAACTTCCAACCCAAAGAGCACCAACACATCAGTGTCCAGGGGAGAGAGAGGAGCCTCTCACCTCCCTTCCTCCCAGATGAGGGAACTGAGGCCCTGTAGCCCCCAGATGCCCCCAAAAGGGAAGCACACCATACATCCCACGTGGCCAAGAGGACAGAGGGAAGGGGAAACTTTTGCTTTAATTTATGCCTCATCAATATGAAGAAGGTACTCCCAAACCATGGTGACCCCAGGGTTCCTGCCAAAAGTCCAACAGGCACCCCCTGAGTGTATTTACACCATCTCTGCAGCCAGCAGCTGCTTTATCCTGTAATTATTTCTGACAATTGCACATTTCAGGTAGCCACAGATAAACCTAATACTCAAATCAGCACAAACCTATTTAATAGCCTTCCTGCCTATTCCAGGGCTGCTATTCCCGCAACTGCACATACTTCAGGATGAAAAGCACAATTATTGTCCATCCAGCCCAGGAAGTGATATTTCCCATAGCTCTGGAGCTTTACTTTAATCTAGATGCAGGCAGGGAAGCAGATGGAATACAGGTCAAATGCTGGAACTGGCAACCCCCAGCTCTACTGCCAGGACCTGTGGGTAGCCCCTGAAGCTGCCATCACTTTTCTGTTCCTGTCACAGTGAAAGCACAAGTACAAAATGGTACTTCCAGACCCTGCCAGTTGAGTGGCCGAGGATATCCAAAGCACGACCAAAAGCAGGATTACCCACTAGATGGAGTGCATTCATTGCAGAAGTCAACAGTTCCTCCAGAAAAAGAAAGTTTTCACAGTAGCCTCAACCAAAACCACAGCAGAATGCATGAAGCTCTTGCTGCACACGGTCTCCTCTCCTCCACAGAAAGTGTGGGCAGACAACTGCTGCTAATCACGAAGTAACTCATACTTAGTAGTCAGACCAGATTACAAGAATGTGGTAGCATATGCACAACGTGGGCACATTTTCAAGAATCAGCACCAAAACCAACAAAGCAAGCAAGCTAATCCTGCAATAAAATATCTGTGATGCCCCTGGATTCAGAAACCAACATTTCCTTCATCACCACTACTACATTGTTTGTTTCTTGAGGAATTTGGGTTAGACACCAATGAGGACCATGAGTGTGCAGCATCCATTGCTGCAGCAGGTAATGAGGGTGAGAGGCTGCTAAAACGCAAACGTTCCCTTTTGTGCTTCTTTTACTGCAGAAGATTTTGTCAGCAATTTCTTTCCATGAGAAACACACACAAAATGCAAATATTCTGCCATTGCACTTTGCCTCCTTACTCACCCGAACTCAGTGAAACGCCTGCTTGAATTATAATTGGCTCCATAAAATGAATCATCTTATGGGTAAGCACATACCAGGCACATATGCAAATCATGCAGACACTCAACAAATGGACTTACATTTTCTTTCGAAAATGATCTGGTGAAGCACAGGTACCGTGTGACCTTGGATTTAAACAAGCCGTCTTTCCACAGGTCAGCATCCAAGCCATCTGCTGTTTGTGCAACCTGCAAAGAAGAGACAGAGGAAGAGAGGAGACATGTGAGCCAAGATAAAGTTAATACATGTGCAGTACTTCTTCCTCAGACCTCTCCTAATTAACAGCAGCCCAAACTTTCACAGCATCTCATTAGTTTCTTCACAAGGTGCAGTGGAAAGAACTTTCAAGAGGAGGTACAAAAAGAAGTTCTAAAAATGCTGTCTCTCAGGAGACCCTTGATTAAAGATGCTCTGACAAAGGCTACTCTAATGAGGAAACTGCAACTTCAGTTACAGTCTCCAAACAATAGTTTGGAAAAGTCAGCACATTGAGGCATTCACTATCACCCTACACACAAGGGCACACCGGGGGTGCTGTGAGGGCCCGTGGAGACAGAGCACAGAAACTGACCCATCTCAGGACTATTTCCATGGAAAGCCATCAAGGAATTCTGGCTCCCAGGCCAAAAAGCTGCTTCCAAGCAGATTGGGGAATTCCTGGTCACTGGTGGATTTTAGCAGCAGTGCTGCATGCGAGGACACACCCTGCAAATGTCCCTCTCCAATGCAACCCCACATCCAGCCAAACTGATACCACATGATGGTGCTGGGTGAGGAAACAGACCCTGGACCCTCCACAGGAGAGACAGCATGATGTGCAGGAGAACATCTCACTTCCAGCTGATTCAAGGAGCGGGCAGGAGGCAGCACCATACACTGGGGAAGGGCTCTACTCTCAGCAGCTGAGAACTCACCACACACAGAGGAAGCTGGTAAGAGCCCTGGCCCCAAAATGTTTGTTGTTGAGCAAGAGAGGAGGCAAGAGGAAAAGACAAGGAGAAGGGTAGAAGAAACAAGATTACCCCATCAGACTAACACCCAACTGGTGTCTCCAACAGGAGACAGAAGACTCCAGCATGGTCTGAAGCTCCACAGAAGCTGAACTTCTGCCTAATGCCTCTCGGATGGGGCAAACTGCTCCTTCATGGCGGCTCTTGTGATCACACAGAGCGAGCCCTTGGCCCCAGAACAGCCTGGTGACAAAGAGCTGGCACTTGTCACCTTTGCACCCATGTTCAGCTGAGCAGAGACTGCACTGGGCACAGGAAGCAAGAGCTGTGTGCTGACAAGGCAGATAGAGAAGAGGCAGTCTGATCAAAGCAGCAAAGTGCACTGACTGAGCCCTGAATTTTGGCAACTGCTGCTCACAAACCCCAGCTCAGGTCAAGCCATTGTACAGCACACACAGCTTTTGTGTTCAGGCTCTGCAAAGAAACATGCCTGATTTTTAAATAGCCACATTTTAGAATAGGATTTTGGCAAAATTTTTTTGCTTATTTTAATTCTTTGAATTCAAATCTTTCCTGAACTGTTAGTTTAGGAATATGTAAAATCTACATGCAGCTTCCTCCATGATGGGTAAGTCAGTCCTGGTGAAAAGACATTCAGGAAACAGTCTGTTTGGGAAAACTGCTGGCATATAGGGATGGTCAGCTTGAACTCCAAGCCAGGAGAACGTAAGCATGAATGAACTTGTCAGAAAACTCATGGGGAAAGAAAACAGAGCCGTATAAACAGGAAACTTCTTGCATCACCTGCTGGGCTCCTGCAAGCAAGGAGAAGCCCCAGCAAATCACAAAGCAGAGCTGTGCCTGATCAGCATGCCTCCAGGACAGGAGCCAAGTGGGAAAGGCCACAGCAGAGCTGGCCAGCAGGACAGGCACTCTAGAGCCCCAGCTTGCCCAGTCTTTCCTTGGCTGAGAGGCAAGGAACGTGCGAGACAGAGGATCTGGCACCTGGCACTGAGCACACGGCGCCCCAGGCACAAGGAACGGTCCTTCTCCTCATGAGGCTGGGGGAAACACTCCTCACTGTGTGCTACGAACAGATGGACCGGACAGAGTGGCCCCACAGGGCATACAGGGTGATCTACCTGCTGCACAGCAGCCACAATGGGGTTACTGCACCACAGTCAGGCATGTGGCAAGGGGGTCCTTTAAACCTCCTGCCCCACAGGGTGATCTGCCCCTTTGGCAAAGTCAGGGCTGTTCCTGCTGGGTCTGCAGCTTGCTCAGGCACTGCCCCAGAGCAAACCCCACCATGGGGCTGGTGCTCAGCCTGTAGCAAAGAACACAGATGCACAGGAACCACACCTCCCTCCTGCCCAAGGCTCCTGCCTCCCACCTCTCCTCCCCACCTAGACACTCAGTCTTGCCAGTTTGGTTGGATTTTCAGGAATCTAAGTTCAGACACTCTGTATATTTTGGCAAAATCAATTCTTTGGTGCTTTAGCTGTGAAAAGGCCTGGCCAGTTATTCCAAGTGCCAGTAGTGCATTTGTTTTCTAAGCAGACACAAAGGCAATAGATATTATGGAGTAACTAAAGTACTACATAGGAAAAAAGGCCTCTGTCCCATTTGCCAAGACATCTCCCCAGGCACTGCTGCCTGCCATCTCCAGCTGGGCAGTAGGCAGAGCCCTGGGGCTCCATGTGAACCTGGGAAATGGACCTGGACATCCCTAGGCATTTAATTTACACCTGGGATGAAGAACCCATGCTCCTGCAGATTTCTTTAAAAGAGAACAAAAGGGAAAACAAAGTTGTTAATTGAAGAAGGATAAAAATGAAAGGAAAACTGGTAAAGCCTATAAATAACAAAGGTGTCTCAGAAAGAGCTGGTTACTTCATTGCAAAACTTGAAAACATCAGTGAAACTACATGAGGAAATACTTTCCCATGCAACTCTGAATCCACCTGTAGAACTGAATGCTGCAAGATGCAGTAGTGACACACAAAGCCATTGGATCCGTAAGGGGACTACAGCACCCCAAGAAACACTGCTGTTAATGCTTCCCAAAAGATGAGTGTGGCTCTCCTTTCCTTCCCAGGGTGCAGTGTGCACCTCTCACTATGAGGGCTCTACGGAGCACACTTCTGGGATGCAGCTGCCACAGCTGCCTTCCTCAAGGCTTTACAGCAATCAGCTGTCATTAAGGAAATTGCATACCTGCAGAAACACAGATCCCAAGACCACCCAGGTCTGCACATTGCCCATGTCTCAGAACACGATTTCTCTGCTGCGCTGAGCACTGCACTTGTGCATTCAGCTTCACACTTTTGTGGGGCCAGACCAGGTTCCAGAGAAGTCATGGAGAAGTGGCAACCCAGCATACCACACAATGCTCCAGTGCACTGACTCACAGACCAGCCACCTTCACCAATACCCAGGCAAGAGCAGCACACTCATGCATGCCACTGTCCCCTCCCACATCAGTGTGGCACCCGGTACAGCCCCTTGACAGCAGGTGCTGCACAGGGGACAGGACAGCAAGGTGGCTGGCAGCACCAGGCACGCTGCTGAGGTGGTAGGCTGATGTGGTAAGCTGACGTGGCAGCCGTGCTGGGGGAAGGACAGCAGACAAGCAGGCACTGCCCCACGCCCGCTCCAAGGGCAGACAGTGCTCCTTGTGAACAGACAGGGAGGCAGCAGAGCCAGAGCAAAGGCAGCTCCTCACTGAGCCCTGAGGAGACAGCGACCCACATTCACCAGCATTACACCACCACCATAATTGGATTACGCCACAGGAAGACTCTTTTATCTTGTTTAGTTTAAACTGCGTTAGCGCTGCAACTCCCCATTAAGCCACAGGCAGGCTATCTGGGGTGAGCGTGCTCTCTGCCCAGCCATTTAGGCAAAATGCAATTCTGTTATCAGAAGTCTCACACTGTCCCGTGCTTCTTTATCAGGGCAAGCAGCTAATTACACAGCCTGGCTCACACAGGTAATGAGCACCTGGAAAAACACAGTAAATGTAAAAACCTCCCAGGTCTTTAAGGAGCCTTTTCACAATGCCCCCCTTGTGTCCTTACTTCAGCCTGATCCATTTTGTTTCTTCACACTGAACAAGGTATGAAATCATCCAGAGCTGAAGAGGCGTGAGCAGAGCCTCAAGTCAGCTGGCTTCCACTCCTACCACACAAGCTGTGTGGCTCTGGAAACCCAAGGTGTGACGTAGCACAGATGGAGCAGGACACATAGAAAGGCTAGCTACAGACCAAATCTTTCTCTATAGATCTCTGCAAGGTCAGTATTTTATATTTCACAGTTTGGGACACTGATCTATGAGTAGAAACATCCTGCTGTTGGTTACACAGCAACTAATCCAAGGAACAAGCAGCTGTTGAACAGCCACCTCCCTTTATCTGTTCACACATTCATCTACGCTGTATCCAGCTGCCTTTTCCTGCTGCCAGTCTCCTGCCAAATCTTAGTTTAGAGGTTTGCATTCTGCCTGTCAAAATCATCCTTGTAATTTCAGCTGGATGCAAAACTCTTTGATTCCCTTTCTAGAGCTTCTCATCATCACTGTGCAGTGCTGATATGTGGGATTAAACAGCTGATGCAGGATCCATTTATTTAGAGATATAATTTGTACAATACTTAGGACTCCTTCAGGATGAATGTTACTAGGATTATTAAATTTGCTTGCCATAGTGGCCAGCTGTTTCAGTAAACCCCTCCCCCAGGAAATTAAGCTCCTCTGGAGTGGCAAAGATGAAGTGGCACATTTGCACCCACAATCCTCTGCTGAAGGAAAGCACTAAGTTCTGTGGGCTGAAAGGTGGGCAGCTGACTACCAAATGACTCCTGACAGCACAGTTCAAAGGCATGTTCTCTCTGGAAGAGATGCTGCTCCCAACACAGTAAAGCCTCACGAGTGCAGAAGCACAGCATTAACTGCAGCAGCTCAAAGAGCTCTACTTACAACATCATATCCAGTGGGCGCTCGGCTGCGGGATGCCAGCACACAGACGCCTGTGATGGGATCCATCGGCAGCTCGGGCAGGGCATCCGTGAGGTCTCGCACCTCAGGCATTATGGACTGATCCTGCAAGAAAGGAGCAGAATTAAAGGGCTGCTGGGCACCACACCCCAGCAGAAGCCAGAGAACCAAGAGCACACATGCATGCCACAGTGCCTGTGCTGACACACCACAGACGGCCAAGGTAAACACAGGATTAGGCCAGACACACCTTCTGCACTTTCATTTGCTTTTGATAAGAGGGTATACTTGTGCAATGCCAAATAGATTTGAAATTTGGGCTGGCAGCCTCTGAGACTCATTTTGTTGCTTCCATGGGCTGGTCTCCATCTAGCAATGACAGGAAAACCAAAGCTCAACCCCTTCTCTTCCAAAAAGAGAACAAATTTCATTCCCAAGTCAGGCTGGTTGAAGCAGCTCTGTCGTTTTAAACAGCAAGAAATCTGCTCCTAATGGCTTTAGGGGGAGGTTCCCCATCCACGATGGGTGTTAAGACATGCTGGGGGTTCCCCTTGAGTCCTCAGTCCCATCAAATCCCTGTCAGCCAGACTGATTTCAAGGAGCAGCACAGATGTCTCTGGCGCTGGATGCAGAACCGCACTGGCTGCAGGGAGCCTCAACACCAGGGAACACAGAGGAAGCACAGGGTGGGCTGGCACAAAGCAGAGAGGCCTTGAGGAGGCCTGAGCATCTTCCAGAAGAGACACATCACCGAGAACGTCAAGGGAGGGAGATATGCAAAAAAGGACAGAAGCAGGTAAGACCAACTACTTTCCGAGGGATGCTGCTGCAGGAAGCAGGAGGAGAGGACAAGAAAGGGCTGAAACAACCGAGGTGAAGGATGGGAAAAGGTGCCACTGCCTCAGCGTGTGGTCTCCTGCAGAGGCAGCCAGTTAAAGCAAGTCTTCTCTGGCTTTCAGGCAGGAATGCCCCAGGAAACCGCCCCCCACGCACCCCAAGACAAAGGGCAGTGCTTTGTGTAAACAAGCATCACTGCTGCACAGCCAGACAAGCCGTGAACCAGAGCTGCCTAATTCAATTCCCTCCTCAGAGCAATCAAATCCCAGCATTTCTAGGCCATTTAGATGGCTGGTTACTTACTGCTTCTAGAAAAGGCAGAGGTGAGTACTGGTGCCAGTGGAATGGGTTTTACACTTCACAATGCCCAGTCTGAACAAACATCGTGCTGCAGACAATAAAAAAGAGCAAGTCTGGGCCCTAAGTAAACAATAATAATGTCACATGAACAGCCAGACTACTTGAGGAGTCCAAAACAGGTGCTAGTGACCAGTAATTGTGCAAACACTATTGCTGATGAACCAAACAGGAGAGAGCTCTGCTTTAGCACCAGTGTGCTGGACACGCACCCGGCATACGGAGCAAAGCAAACCCGCTTCACTCCCAAAGCTGCTCAAACCTTCCAGCATGATGGCAAGTGCAGCCTGAGCCCCAAGGGCTGCCCCTCCTCTCCCAGCAGGCTCTGTGTCCTCAGGGGGGGCGAGGAGCACAGGAGCTTGCAGCAGGAATGCTGGAGGCACTGGCACAGCCATGACAGACCCTGTGCCAATGCGTGTGCCACCCCACAGCTCATCCAGAGGCCTCGCAAAAAATGCAGAACCTCAAACATACAGCATGGAAGAAACATGACGTGAATTTAACAAAGAGCTTACAATCTGTTCTTCATGAATGTCTTCTGAAACTTCTTCAAGTCACTCAATAGTGTAGTGACTTCTTACTACATATTGGGAGGAGCTGGGAGGTAATGAATGCTGACGTAAGCTTCTCTTAGGCCATTTTGAACTGAAATCCAGGTAAGTGATGATTTAAGAACACCACCCGGCAGGTTCCCACACAGCTGCAGAGGCACTGCAGGGAAGCAGATCTGCTCACACAGTGCCTCCAGCCTCCACCAAACCCGCCCTGATGAAGTGCCTGCTGCTGAGCGCTGCCCAGGCCCCGTCTCACCACGCTGGGGCCTGCTGCAGGGAGGCCCAGCTGCCCCAGCAGGAACCTGAGCAGCTGCCAGCTCAGCCTGGGCAAGGCTGAGGACGAGGGGGTCCCCGGCAGCAGCACAGAAGGAGTGGGTGCTCCAACCCGCAGTGTGCTGCCTCCCCTTCAGCTCGCTGGCACCCTGTCCTCAGCAAAGGAAGAAGGGCACCTTTGTGGGAGCCATTTGCAGCCCTGCTCGCAGGGCAGGGGGAGGGGAAACGGCATCAATCCTCACTTTGTGCCGGCTCACACAAAGCCCCTCTATGGCGGCAGCGCTGGGCGTGGGGCTGTCCGCCTGGCCGTGGTGGATGCCACGGGGTAACGCGGCGCAGCACGGGTATAGGGCCCCGGGCAGCACCTGCTGCAGCCAGGGCACCAACTGCCCGCACCCAGAGAGCCCAGCACCTTCCTCTGCCCCGTGCCTGCAGCCCACAGGGATGGCAGGCACAGCACCTGCCCTGCAAGCAAACCGGCTGTGGCCACTGCAGCACGGCCAGGCTCTGCCACACCAGGCAGTCACTCTGGGCAGCTGCCTGCTGTGCAGGCGGCACTGAGGATGCATCTGGAACAGATATGGAGCAGCAGAAGTCAGTTGCACACTGGGATAAATGTTTTTGTGAACTCTGCACAGGTCAGAGGAGAGTCTCTGGCTGGGCAATCACGCAGATGATTAGTTACACTGCGCTTCTCCGTGAGGGCGTCAACAAAGTTTGGCTTCTCTTCTATTGCACCTTTTAACTTAAAAATGAAAACATAAACAGCCAAAGAGGAGATTAAATTAAGGAGCAGGATTCTATAAATGCCTCTATTAGGCAGCTTGTTATTTTAATTCTTTTTAGCAACGTGAGTTTGACCTGCATGCCCACCTACCATCAGAGTGGCCGAGCACTCAGCCCAGGATATGGCCCTCAGCATCCTGCAGTAAGCTGCCTGCGCCCACCCGCTCACTGCAGGGCTATTCCGGGAACAGGCCAAAACAATGAGAAGAACATTTTTCCCATTAGCTGAGAGCATGCTCCCTGGAAGCTGTTCTCAGCTGTGGGGCCACATCCAGTCCCCAGCACACCCCAGCAGCCAAAGGAAGTCGGATATGAGCTCTGGGGCAGGAAGAAGCTTCAGAACACTGTGGGGCTGCCCAGACAAAGCCAGATGGAAAAGAATGTGTCTCTAACGAGAAAGTCCCTGTGCATCCTGGCAGCACCAGCCCCAAGCAGCACACAGCAGAGCAGGGTGGGATGGCTGCAGGACAAGATGGACAGCATGCACTCTTGGACAAGCAGCCACCATGCTGCTGGCTCTATCCCAAATGCTTCCCAACCCTCGAACCAGACATGCCTCAAGGCAGGAGGCACAGTGTCCCTGGGATCTTGATGCCCAGCTGTAGCAGAGGCCTTCTGGGACTTCACTGGTTTCTGGCACAGCTTTCTTCCCACAACCCGTGCCCACAGTCACACACACCTCCCTGTCTGCCAGCACTGCCAAGTTTGTCTGTTTATAGCCTTTTTGCTTGTTCCCTCCCATTTCCTTGTTAGCTCATCCGCCTTTATTAGTTTATCCTAGGCATACTTGTCTGCTGGCTCCACTGAGGTGACTGACCACACACACTGCTGGGCTCTGGCTGGGACACATATACAGCACAAGAACCCACTTTCAGAAATGAAAGCGTTATTGTGAGTTTCTAGACCATTTTCTGCTCTCAGTGTTCCTTTTCAACAAGTTCAGCAAGTTCAAGAGCTGGTGGGTACATGACCAGATCAGGCCTTTCAATGTGTTTGCAACAGAAACATCATGCTGCCAGCAAAGCGGGTCAAGCTCTGAAGTTAAATAGCCAGGGACTTAAGACGGAGAATGGTGTTATTGTTTCTTCCTCCAACTACAAGCCCTGCACTTTGACACTGGCTTGCTCTTCCTACAGGCAGAAAAGTATGAGCTAAGGCAAAACTGGAAAAAAAACCCAACTACCTCACTGCATCCCTGCAGTCTGTGGGAAATGGTGCCATAAACCAAGCAGACATGCCGCTCAAAGCCTGTCCTCCATCCCTGCAGGAAGGCACTGCTGGCACAGCGCTCCGCAGCCACGCTGCCACAGCTCTCCCGCACGCCGGACACAGCCCCAGCCAGCCTGCTATTTCTGTCCATGGAACACGACATCTTCTCCATCAGAAAAACAGGAACCTGCAGTGGCAGTCAGCATCGGGGCCTTGGAGGCCACCATCACAAACAGGAAGGATTTCAGTTTCACATTTCACCACCATCGAAGGCATGCCTGGAATCAGCCCTGCGTACAAGCTCCCTTAGGAGACAGTTGCCCTGCACCAGCTGCAAAATCTACAGTTTGTGACTGAATGGGATGGAAACAGGAACTTAAGTTACAGAATGAGCAAAATCGAGACCCTGTATTGCTTCACAGCATTTCTAACCACGGACACACATTTCTGAAGTGTCCTGCTTCAAACCAGAATAGGTTTCCATACGCAGATGACCTTGCACCAGGGCAGCAAAACTGAAATGACATTCAGTTCAGTTGGCAGAGGTATGAACAGGTCCCTGAGGGCTACCAGCACCCTTAAGCCTGGGACTCATTTTGTCAGAGATGCACAAGAGTGGTACAAGAGTGAGATGTTGTCTGTTTTATCTCACATCTCCAGAAGTCAAGTTATGCCGTCGTCTAGAAGGGAAGGCCACCTCAGCTAAAAATTATAGGAATGACACTGCCAACCTGCTGCACAACACACAGGCTCCCTTAAAGAATAGATGAGCACATTCTCACTCAGTTAAAATAAAATACAAAATGGAGACCTCCAAGCTTTAGCCCGAGCAGCTACACACCTGCTGATACCCAGCCTGTCTGGTTTCAGCGTTACTGTGACCAAGCTGAGAATGACCCAGCTCTGGGAACCTGCAGACAACACTGAAGATTGGTGGACCTTTGAAAATCGCTCCAGAAACCGCAGAGAAAGCTTGCAAGCCCCCGTGATGCAAGGCACGAGTACTTAAGACACAGGCAACTCTGTGTCGCTGCTCCAGCCAGGCTGTAAGAAGCCAGCTAGTGCCACACCTCCAGCCATGCACTGAGCACAGGTAAGAAACGGGCAGCCAGGTAGGCCCATGCTACAAACGCAGCAAAAAATCACATGAAACAGAGGGAGGTTTTGTTATTTCCTCTACCCGTCATCAAGAAGAATCTACAGTAAATGCCGGAGCAGGTCAAGGTCACCGGGGCTGTACCCCAAGACTGGTACCCGAGGCCGTTCCTGCAGCCACCCCAGCCACGGAGGAACCGCCGGGTNCCTGCAGCCACCCCAGCCACGGAGGAACCGCCGGGTCTCACGGAGGCCCCCGGGGCGCTCCAGCCCGGACGCAGGCGCGAGGTCCCCGCGCCGGCCGGCCCCGGCAGCCCNCCGGCCCCGCCCGCGCCCCCGGGCACCGGGCTCGGCCCCGTCACGGCCCCGCGGGGCCCGGGGCCACACCTCGCCAGAACCCCCCTTCCTCGGGAACAGGGCAGTGCTCGGCCCAGCTACCCGGCGTGCTCCGAACAACCTCCCCGACCTGCAGCAGACGGGAGGTGCCAAGTGGAAATGGCTGAATAGTTGTGATTTGGACAATGTAACCTCCTTCTTCCTTCTGAAACCGGCTGCGTCCAGAAGACGGGCAGCCGCTGCTGTGGGCTGAGGAAGGGCAAATGGTGTCAAACAAGCTGGTTATCTTCTCAAGAAGTTCCTGGCGTTGGGAGGGATGAGCGGTTTCAGGACCTACCTTCAATTCATTAAGATATTTGGTGCTCTGTCTCACCATGGCCTGGAAAACAAAGATATGGTCCAAAGTAGTCAGGGTTTGCCCGGCTGGCTGGGTGACCAGCAGCCTTCGGGTCCGCTCACAGCACAGAAAACATCCTGAATAGAGGGTCTGCAAAGGTCCTGTTCTGCTCAGCCTTAACACGTGCCAGTGTTGAAACTGACAACACACTCATTGAAATTGGCAGATGATGTGAATCGCAGCATATCCTGGCACAGCAGCATGGTCCATAGCCATCATTACATGAACCAAACCTGCAGCTGTCCTGCACTGCCTTTTGAGCACCTTACCTGAGGCAAGGTCAACAACAATCGTCTGGAGAGCAGCAAGATGGGTGTAGGGGCTGACATCAGCAGCCATCGGTGCAAAACGGAGAGTTGAGGCTGCTAATCTAAAGCAAAAGAAAAAAATCCTGGGGTGAAGACGAAATAAGGGAAGGAAGGAAACACGTTAATGTGTATGTGAATTAAAGCGAAGGGCAGAAACCTGTTCCCCTTTGTGAGAGGCTGAGAAGTGATGTGTGTGAATTGCAGCAAGAGATTCTGTGAAGATAACAGTAAAAACTACAATACCTAAGAGTTAAGAACAGCTTGGAGAATTTTTGTTAATGGTCAAGTCGCAAACCATCCCGGAAGCTCTTATCAGACATTATTCAGTCATTCCCTCGGAGCAGATGGTCTCCCCCATCCTTTATAGAGCTGGTTGACTCTATTTTCCGTGACGCCAGAGTTTTCTTTGTGTGGGGAACATGGCCTTTGTGACTTAGAAAAGAAGGATCTCACTCAGACACCCAAATTTCCTCCCTTTGACTAAATCGGGTATCACACGGCAGGGTGGTGCATTTATCAGAGGGTCCATCTCCATGGTCACAGGGTGTTTCCTGGTCTGATATTCTGCCTTTAACTAAAATACTAATTCCCCC
>VYZP01046048.1:90528-142076 GCA_013400635.1 Hypocryptadius cinnamomeus | reverse complement strand
GGGGCATGGGTGGTTGGCCATTGGATTAAAAGCAAAAATAATTTAGTGGCATTTCTTAATTGGACAGTTTATCCTTAAAAGACCTTGTAGAGAGAGAGATGGGGCTCCATTTTTAGTTTGTTAGAGTGAAGTGCTGTAGAACTCAGGGTTTGTGAGACTGTAACATAGATAAAAACTAACAAACCTCTGAGTCCGAACAAGAAATACCATCTCGTGCATTTAATCCCAACCTTGGCAAAAAAAAGAAGCAATGAATCCAGAGGCAAGCTCCTGGCAGACTGCTCTGCCTGGCTCCCCAGTGGGTGTGCTGTGTATGTGTGTGTGGGCAGCTCTGCTCTGAGGTGCTGCTGAACCATTTTAATTCAGCTTTTGGTTTGTGCAGTAGCTACTCTCAGGGTAGGTGAGCCTGCAGGGATTTAACCCTGCTCTCCTGCACCCTCTTGTCCACTTTTGCAACCTTTTGCCCAGGTTGTGTGGGTTCCTCATGCCTTGCTGCTTGCCAGGACTCAGGTAAATGTGACCTGGATCACTTTTAGCTGCACAAGACCTGAGCACATCACACAGCACATTTCCAGAAATATTTTTTTGTATGTTGATATAAATCTAAATCACCTGTGTTTCAGTTCATTTGGATCACTCTCTGGGTGCTCCTTCACAGAAATAGATATGAATTTTAGGCAAATACTGAAAATGGGTCAGGCTGTGATTTTTCAATTGCTAAATGTGAGTTCTTGCACTAAAAACATGCTTCTAAGCCTTTCAACTGTATTACTGGGGTTCTAGCAATCCATCTTAAATTAAACTATCAGCAAAATACAGCTTATAAACAGCTTACTGGCTGTCCATCAAATCACACAGGCAATAAAATCGCAAAAGCAAGACAGAACTTGACGAAGAAAGCAACAATGTGCAAATTATTCACACAGCTCCAGATGATACGAACAATCCATTACCTTTCTTTGAACTGGGTATATTTTATACTGGTGTAAAACATTTATAGAAAATCTCACCATTAGTGAAATAAACCTCTGCATGATTCAAAGGAGTGGAGCTATGAAATGCAATCTGTAGCATGTAAGTTTAGGTAACTCCTTGGGAGTGGACAAATAAATAATTTTTTTTTTGCAATGAGAGTGGAAAGTGCAAGCGTAGCTGCCAATGAAATTGGTAAGATTATTCACTCTGTCTTTTGGGGAAAAAAATCCATCTTGAATCTGGTCTCCCTTGTACTCAGATTATCCAAGTGAGAACATGATTAGTCCCACCCATTCTGCCTTTTAAAAATTATTTTTTTTTGCTAGGACTAAATGCTAATAGCAGCATGCTAGGTGAGTTAGGGGTTTTCACAGTGTAGGTGACAAGTTAAAAATGTGCAGTGAGCATATGTGCCCAGAAGGGAGGAGAATACTTCTAATTCTATCTCAGGGAAGTCAAGATATACCTAATCTGGTTTTCTGCAAAGGAAACTCCACTCCCAGTGAAGGAATCTCCAGTTTAATGTACAGATGTCTCAATAATGTAAAGAAAAAAATAGAAGGCTATTTGTTTAAATTTCTAAAAACAGGTTTGGAGATCTATTTTTAGTAATTTTTTGGTCAAACATCTTTGCTTGTATCCACTACTCCTTAAGTCTTTGATCATCTCTTCAGAATGATGAACAATTATACTTAGACAAAATTATAGCTGGAGAAGAAAAAAAAGTTGAAGAGAGCTTTTCAGCACCGTAAGTATGGTACTTTATCTGCCAGCATGTTGGCCCTGATGGCAAAAGGAAAAAAAGAGCTTGCAGGTGGTATTGACAATTTTCCCCTTCAGGTTGCTAATATTTCATACNTAGTTCTGCACCATTGCAGTGCTGTTATGCCAGCTCCACCCTTGACCAAAGCAGTGGCCAGCACCTTTATTGTATCTGGGGACACGGAAGAACACTGCCCTGTCCAGGCAACAAAAGAAGCAGCAGAAGGCCCACTGTGTCTCTAAAGTGTTACTTCTCCACTTTTTGTCATGCACCAGTGACATGAGTGCCATGTCCCAGACTTTAACCCCACACAGAGGCAGAAAAAAGCTGTCAGTCTCGGCTTGTTCAAAGACAAACCCTTTGTGCAGATCAGACTGAAGTGGCATGGTCCATATACTCACTAAAGCATGCCAAGGAGTCAGAAAGTCATAATCTGGCTTTGTACTTCTGGCCATTCCTATTTTCCCCCATAGCTGGTGCCCAATTACCAGCGCTGTAATTTTTTCCATTGTTAGGGAGCCATAAGGGTGTAGCTACCACTTATCCAATAGGGGTCATGACCTGATGTATTTAGGCTTTGCAAATATAAGTAACAGTTCCCTTATCAGTGTCACCAGGACTCTTTAACACTTAGCAGGCAGAAAGATAAATATACTTGGCAGATACAATTTGATCCATTGCTAAGCCCTCCATTTTTCCACTGACCCATAGCACTCTGCTATTCAAGGGGATGTTAACTGGCCCAGCCTGGCTCCCAAACCTCCTGACTTGGGCTTGCAGGAAGGACTTACAGGTGACAGCTTGTCAACCTGATCTAGAGCACTGGGAAACCTGCAATGTGTCTGACCTGGCTCCTGCTAGTGCTGCTTTTAACAGAATTCTTCCTGGCTCACACCAGGAGAAGAATTAGGCTCTGTCCAGTTTGCTTCCAGGAAAGAGCCAAAGTCACCTGATTTATACATTACTATTATTTGAAGTATTGCTTTTTACTTGTTGACTTTCTTTGGTTAACTGGTTAATTTAAGTGCTGCTTTATATCATGTTACAACTCAGGTTTGTCCTGAAAAGTTCTGATTACTTTCCTTGCCTCTTTCAGATCCTTTCTAAGACCTCTGCCAGTCACAAGGTCTGCCAGCCAAGGGTCTGGCTTCAGGAGCTGGAGAGTGCAGACTGTCCTGTTCATCCACCCCTCCAGCAGGCACTGAATTAAGTTTTCTGGGCAGGGTTATGTTTAACAGGCATTTATTTAAGAAGGGTTAAAGATGCAGTATCAGATCTAGAGAAGCATCTCTTTTAAGTAGAATAGGGCAAGAATTCAAGTGTGAACCACAAGTGTGAAAATCCTATAATAAATAGGCTGGAGCTTTCTACTATCTCAAAAATGCATCTTGATTGACTCAAGGTCTAAAACTTTGAGGCATTTGGTTGTTGCCTCTTCAACAGCACTGACTCCAACTATGAATAAATATAATAAAGTGCTGTTGTCAGTGAGATTTGATTAGACATAGAACAACAGTGGCGAATACCACAACCAGTCCTTGCACTTACCATGGAGATTTTACACCTTAGATGCCCCTTTAAAAATTGCAAAGTTTTCACAGGCTGCTTTTATTTATTTCCACCATGTGGGAAATTTTTATGACCACTGCTAATATCTTCTATCAGAGTATCCTCCTTCATTAGTTGTGATCTTCTTAATTTTCTGAAGTGTTTCAATGCTAGTTAACTAAGATAAGACAGAAGATAGCTTCTTTTAGAACAAGCTAGTACTTACAGTGGAATCTTATCCAATCTAGAAGGGTGATTAAGATTCATTATTATTAAAGTGGCTTGGTCAGAATTATTGGCTGGGTAGCAGCACCAGCTCCTTCCGTCATAGAATCACGGAATGGTTTGAGTTGGAAGGGACCTTAAGGATGATTTAATTCCAATCCCCTGCCATGGGCAGGAACACCTTCCACCAGCCCAGGCTGCTCATGTTTGCAATTGGATCATAACTGAGTCATGATTTCAGACATGATTAAAGCACAGAGCCTGACTTCCCACTTGAATATGTATTTGTACACATAAACAAAATTTCCTTTAATCTCCTTAGAGTTCATGTCTCTTGGAAGTGCTTTATGGAAGCTTTCTTTTTAAGTGGCAGCTCTATGGGACTTTAAACAATGATATATTTTAGGCTATGAGTCTTATCTGATCTGAGATGCACAGGAGAACAGGAGATTCTTTTTTTGTTGTTGTTTTTTAATGATGTGTTAGGGCATGGGGTATCCTGAGCATTTAGCAAAGGGGTGTCAGGGTGAAACAGCTGCACATATTAAACCAGCAGTGAAACCCAACTCCTTTTCATCTCCTGGGTTATACAGCTCTTTGTGAAATTATTCCACGGGGCAACGTGTGAATAACTGCGAACTAATGTATGATCAGCTCCATGTCAAGGTGGTGCAAATGGGGCTGGCTGCACGGTGCTGAAGAAGCACTGAGAAAACACCTTGTTGTAAACTGATCCAGGTTAAATGGCCTGATTCTGGGCTAATTATTTTATAGTTCCTTGACATCCAGCAAATGTGAGAACTGCAGACCTTGTAGCCATGAGGTACCATGAGAGAGCTGTAAACAGAAGGTCTTTGATGAGACAAATGGCTTGTAGGGGCAGTTCCATGCAGGCATCCCAACACAAAAGATCCCTCACAGGGCTGCTGCCAAAATAAAAAATAAATCAAGCCATAACAGCTATTCCAATCCTGCCTGAAAAGCTCATGTGAAAGAATCTGAGGCACTGACCTTACCTTTCCCTCACCAGTTCCTCGTCTCTACTCTACTCTATTTACACTTTACAAGATGTTCCCAGAAAGTGTGAAATTTCTTGGTTTACATCAGCATAAAAGTTAAGTACTCCTGGAAACAGACATTGTAATCAAACATCACTTTTTCATTTAAAAGAAATATTAAAAACTTTCAAATGTCTTGCAGAAGCAAGAACACAGCTTGTTTATACACACCCTTCATTCTCCTTCAGAAGCAGGCAGGGTGTCCCAATTGGTAGCACACTAAACAAGGTGGACTGATAATAACAGTTGATTTTAATGAGGTTTAAAATCAATACAAAAGATTCTTGACTACATACAGAATTGATATGAAAAACTCCGACTTTATTGTGCTCGTTCTTCATTGTTTTCCCATTGAAAAAGGCCATTCCTTCAATAAAGCCTCCTTCTCCTTTTTGCTTACCAGAAAGATTACCTGTGTCTCATCACATTTATTTCAATTTGCCTGCCTAGTGTGTATTACTCATGCATTACTCAGATCTATCAAGCTGCATTTAGATGAGAATTTGAAGCTAAATAAATCACACAACATTTTACCAAAATACTTCTCTAAATACAAGTAAGAAAAAGACATAGTTTTACCAAGATAGGGTGTTGACAGATTCTTAGATAAAGAAGTTCTTTATCTCTATGTTTTAAACTTAATTGATTGGTCTTTGATCGCTGCAGAGCAGAATTTGAGATTTATTATGTACCACCTCTCACAGTCTCACTTTATTCAGATCCGGGAGGGGAAGACAAACTTCCCTGCCTTCCCAACCCTGAGGAGCTTCTGAAGTGAGAATCAAGTAGTCATTGTACCAGACTAATCAAATACACCTAGATGAAAAAGTTTAATAGTGCAACAAACTCTGTTTAAAGAAGCTCACCCAGCAACCAGGTCAAGGTTTTGGCTTTTGTTTGAAAGGTCAGCAGCATTAATTCACTGTTGCCAGAGAAGCTGACAAAATGTCACACTGCTGATCACTGATTAGAGGGCCTGACTGTGGAGATTCAAAAAGATCAGGACCCATTTATATTATTATTTTTATCAAAGTCCAGGACAAGCCCAAGAATTTTATATCTTTCCCCCTGCCAAGGTAAAATTGCTTGAGATTATTTTGTGATGTGGTTTAGAACTTCCTGAGGGTCAAGGTGTCGGAAATTCACCCACTGCCAGCACTTGAAAAACCTGTGAGCATTAAGTGGTTCACTGTTAGAGATTTCAAAATGTCAACCAGACACTTTTTCTGGAGGACCACTGAGGTCTTGGTGGGCTCTCCTTACTTTTTGGGGCACCCAGAGGGGTCAGGTCTGAGTTCCCACATCTCTGTTCATGTTCACATCAGTGTGGTCACTCATGTCTTGAGCAGAAGTGGTGCTAAAAATACATTAAATTGCCAATGACGATCATTCAAGTACAGTAGTGGGGGAAAAAAATTACACATTTTGCCACAATGGTTAGGCCAGGATTGAATATCCATACAAAATGGGATTTGTTGAGGAATAAACATGTATTTCTTATACAATTCCATGTGCCAAAACCCACTAGCAAGTACAAAAATTCCCAGATATTTCTCTTTTTTCTCCTTTTGCTTTCCTCAGTTTTTCCTTGCAGAAAAATTATGAAGTGTGAGAAAGAAGTGGAAAGTGCTTACATTAAAGTGCAGAATTTTGGGAAAAACCCAACACATCTTTACAGGATTCTCAGCACTTCCTTCTAGACAAACCCCCAAAATGGTAAAAGGAAGTTGGGAAAGGATGGAAGGAAATTTACTTTTCTCTGCTCCTGATTTCAGTTTCCTCACTTGCTTTGTAGCAAATCCACTTGGACTGAACAGTATTTCAAAATTGAAGCTATCAGTTTTGTGAAAGGATTTGTCCAACCCATTTAGCCCAAAATATTTGTATTTAACTTGGTGAATGATGCTTTCCAACTAATAAAATAAAACCAACTGTGTTAGAAATGTGTGTGCTGATTCTTCTCCCAGCTCTGCTCATGGATCAATATTTCAGGGATTCCTGTGTTCAAGTGCTTCATTTAAATCAACTTTCTGAGAACCTTGGTGAGTAACAGCATCAACACAGAGGGTCAATTAATTAGAATAATCTTTATTTTCCAGTATTAAAATGCTCATTATTGTAGTAGGTCAACCACGCTTTTCTCTCTTATAAAGAAATCACCCATTCATTGCTTCCTTGCTTCCTTTTAAAAACATTAGCAATAAACAGATATCTGGAAATCATAAATAAATATTACTTGCTAGTCCTATGCTTGTTGGCCAAAAAAAAAAACCCCTCAAAATAACGTTTTAAGCAGAAAAGTAAGTGGTAAAAATGAGTATTTGACCCTTAGTAACCTTCTTGTAAAATGAATATTCATTCCCACAGGTCACGAGTCAGTAGAAAACATTTCAGACTATTGAGGAATGGAAATCCAGTGTTGCTCTTGATCCCTTCAGTGGGGCACAGGTCTTAGAGAATTTGGGCTGTCAGTCTATTGGCAAGAATTTGGCAGAGGAGCCCAGCCATCAGTCATGAAGGGTTTCTGCAGTTTAGATATAAATAGCTGAGGTGAAGCTTTAGGGTTGTTTATAAAGAATCCGTGAAATCTTCTTTTAATCTGTTACTGACAGATGGAAATACCATAGCCTGTTTTCAGGCCAAATTCAATGCATGTAGCCTAAGCCTCTTTGGAATATGAAGTGCCAGTTATCTGGCAAAAATACAGGAGAAGAGCACTTTTCTATCATCCTGATGTGGGAGGGAAGTCGGTTGAGGACCTGGGTGCCTGGAACATGGGGTCACTGAGCTGGGTCTCCCTGTGTAACTCTACAATATAAGCAGCTTCTGTGCCTCAGCTTCTGAATTGCTTCTAAAATTAACCATCTTTCCCTTTTGTCCACTTTATCACCTTATTTTCCTGGGAAGCTCCTCAGAGCAAGAGGCTGGACTACTGTACATATGTGGTGGGCCAACTGTGGCCACTGTCCAGCTGCTCACCCAGCCCACTCCCCTGCTCAGGGACATGGGGAGAGGGGAAAAGATGGGATGGAATAGCTTGTGGGTTGAGATAAGGACAGGGAAATCACTCACACTTTCCCAGACTCAGCTCCACTCTGTTCCTCTGCCTCTCCATCCTCATATGTGTCCCCACTGCACTATGGTCTCTCTGAGGGGAATCTCTGCTCCAGCCAGCACCTGTGGAGCACCTCTTGTCCTCTTCCTTCTTCCCTGATCTGGATGCTTCAGGACTGTTCCTTGGCTTTTACCCTTTCTCCTCTGCCTGTCCAGCATTTTTGCCGTTTATTGAACACCTTTCCTGGAGGTGCCACCAGCCCAGATGAGGGGCTCAGCTGTGCCTGGTGGTGAGACTGCAGTGCCTGGGTGGCTGGAGCAGCCGTGTCCTGCTCAGGGCAGCCCCAGTCTCTCCTCACATAGCCCCTGGCAGACAAAGACACCCAAAACAACAGGATTTTGCAATAAATGGGAAAGGGGACCCCACAGTAGCTGTTACCACCTAGGATAGGCAGCAAACAGGGAGCTCTGACCCCCAAGAGCAGCTCCGTGAAGGGCTGGGGTGGCATCTTGAGACTAAGGAAGGAATTTTACAGTGAGACAATAGATTTTCATCAGTTTATTGCTGTGCCCTGTCACTCCTAAGGCAGCTTTAAGGGATCACCTGGTGGGAGCACGGGGTGAGGTCTGGGGTTGTTCCAGTTTCAGAGGTGCCCACACTGGAGACCACAGCAAATAAAGAGTCACACAGGCTCCCATGTCCAGGGAATTTCTCTTGGGGTGGCCATCAGTCTCAGGGCCAGGATGTACCATGGTCCTGGTCAGAGTTATTTGTCAGAATAACTAGAATAATAATTCTAGTTTTAGAATTTAGAATTTAGGTTTTATTCTGGGCAATAATAGCACAAGAGGGAGGCCTGGGCAGGGAGCCTTCCTGTGGCTCTGGGATGCCATTTTGGAAACCCCAATTGTATCTTTTGTTACAGCAGAATGTTGCACTGTGCTAAAGGACTGGCCCCAAATAAAAAACCCCACACAGTGTTATCTCATGGGCAAAAGCAGGGTATTTCATACTCCACTAATACAGATTAATATTCTGTCACTGTTAGAGGTATCCTGCTTGTTCTTCTGAAAGGCAGGAGATATTATTCTGATAAAAAATGGACTCAAAATACTGCTTGGTAGATAACCTTCATATTTTCATTTTGACCTTTCCTGAACCTTTTTCCAAGCCCTTTTCTCCAAACACATAAGGAAACTCACTTTGCAAAAACCAGGAGAGCTGCCTTTCTGTCTGACCTGTGCCAGAACAGAAACCTCAGTTTATGAAAAATAGCATTACAACTGTCATGCTGCTCTACTTTTACAACCAAACAATAGAAAATCAATTACACTGGCACCCCCTGCCTGGCAGGGAGAGACTGTGTGGGCTTTCTCAACAGACAGAGCACGTGATTCTCGAAAACCCACTTCTGAAGCCTGGCACTTTAGCTAAGGAAATAAGGCATCCTTTCACAGATATTATGTCTTTATCTCCTCAATTACAACTCACAGATCATTCTGTGTTTCATCACTGGGACACCTGCTAAATGCTGGACTAAAAGCACATATTCCTGGTGTCTGGGCCATGAGGAAGTCCACAGATGGTGACACTTGCCAACAACCTCTGCAGATCATTGCTGCACAGAGTTAAAAATGTCTGCCCCATTCCTTTCCCCATCGCCCTTTGCATTCTTAATTTTCACATCTTGAGAAAAATATAGTATTTGGTATTAGGACTCACTTCTGTAAAGGATTTTAGCAGTCCCCATTTTTAGAGATGGAGTCTCCCAGGTCAGGGAAGGCCTTGTTTTCTGAATGCCTAAGGCATAGTTAAAGGCTGATAATAGCATGGGGTAGTTCCAAGAATGTTATATAACTTACTGAGTGTCTATTAAAAAATAGAGATACTTTGTCATTAAAAAAAAAAAAAAAAGAAAAAAAGAAAAAGAAAAAAAAAAGAAAATAGGAGCCTGTGAGATTCCCACCATCTGGATGGAGTCTTTTTTCTTCCCAGATGAATTAGTTGTCAGGGGAGGAATTATTTTAGGCATCAAGTAACCCCTGATTGTGAGTGACAGGCTAACACAGGAGCAGATGCAGGGTTAGTGCAGCCTGTCCATTATGTGGAAAGGAGAGCCCTGCATGTCCCACTTACTGTGCACAAGGCCCTGGGTTATTAAAGGAGTAACTAGGGTGGGTCAGGCCTGGGAGATGTCTCACACTTCTCACACAAAGCCAACTTTTTCAAGTTGGCTCAAGCAGCCATCACTGTGAGAAACTTCCTCAAAATCTGAATTCTGCAGAAATCCAGTCCCCATGCAACACCCTTACTTGAGAGTATGCTGACAACATCTTGGTGAATCCAGATAAATAGAGACAACAAGGAACATTCTGAATACATCTTAAGATAAAATCAGTTGTCACCAGCTCCTATTTCAGCTAATGGAAACGTTTGGGGTTTTTTTACATAAATATGGATATCAGCAAATCCCCTTGTCTTTGCAGACAGTACAAGTCTGTTATGAGGTTTACCTACTCAACAATGTCATATTTATAAGTTTATGCAATGAAACCTTATCCTGATGTCCAATGTAAAAAAAGATTTATTGTAGTGGAAGCATGTTACATGCTGCCTGGAAACTTGTGTGCCTGATTTCATCAGGAATTTAGAACTCAAACCCTTCAAATCTTGACAGAGCCCCCCAGATTTAGCAGAATATCTGGATTAGTCTCACATCTAAAACATTTTTCTTAATTAGTGGACCCAAAGTAAGCCTACGCTGGCTTGAGAATGAAAATTCAAAAGTGGAGTGGTGGGCTGTGAAATATTTTACAGTCTGAAAGGAAAAGAATATCTGCAATAAATAAACACTGAAAACCACAAAACAGTGGGTTTTTCAAATCTAGCATAAAGAGAGCAGATAGTCAAAATAAACAGGTACACAAAATATTCGCGTTTGTGAGATCTGATCGTTTTCCCTTTAGAGAGGATTGTGGAACTCAAGAGGACTGTGGACAGTGTCAGATGGGAGGAAAGAAATAAAAAACAGTGACATCTTGTGGTAAGGAAAACGCCTTGGAAAGATAAACTCAAATTTCTGTACACACTCAAAAATCTGGATGTTACACTACAGCTATTTAGAACTTGTGGTGGTGACTTTTCCCCTTCTCTGAGTTGTTTTTTGGGTTTTTTTTTGGTTTTGGAGAGCCCCTAAGTGCTGCTGTTAGAGAAAGAGCTGTTTCCACCAAGGAACAAGCAGCAGCTACATTGAATTTAAATAAAGATGTTCATGTCTAGCCGCTCCCTGTGTAGTATTTATCAAAAATCACTGGTCTCTGCATCTGTGTTACTGAAGCATAAGGTGAGTAATCCTTGGCCCAGTATCTCACTGCTGAAATGTTGTGGAGCTGAAGCTGCAGCTCAGGACAGTGCCACTTCTGGGGAAGGCCATGACAAGAAAAGAGGAGAATTTTCTTAGAAAAGACTCCTAAAGTGACCCACTCTGCCCAGGCAAGCATCTGCTGTGGGGCATGGAGATGGGAGTATCAGAAAAAGAACTTATCAGCTCCTTGATCTAATTTCTGTTACCACAGTTCGATTAAAAATAACCCCAAAGCTCTATCAGGCAGAGTGACTCTGGCAAAATATTTCTTAAGCCCCACCAAGACTACTGAAATCAGCAGGGATTCTTTTATTTGACCTAATGGGAACAAGACTTCAACCTATTATTATCCAACATTTTCTGTCTTACTCCAGAGTTTCTTCTTAAGTCATGTGATTTCTTTGCCAGGGCAAGTGGCAGTAATAATATAATAAACGCTTGATAATTATTTTAGGTGCCATGGACTGTCTGGTACAGTATCTCCCAGTGAGTAATAAATGCTCTGAAGTTACTCCATTAGTTTGTTCCTTTTGATTGCTTTTGAGATAAGAGAAGAATGTTACGGGTTTTTTGTAATTAAAAATTAATTTTGAAAAACCTGTAAATAAAAACTTTCTGATTTCTTGAGATCTGCCAGCTTTATTTCTTGAAAATAAAAGAATGATGTGAAAGGAGGCATTTTATGGGATATTTCAAAGGTCTAATTGAGAATTCTTGGAAGCTCTCAAAATGGACCTTAAGGTTAACACAATTCCTGGTTCTCATTCAAGGATATCATTAGAATTAAAAGAATTGTGTGCCTTTATCTGCAGTGTGTTCTTCATCCTGAGCAATAAACACAAGTCTTTGCCATAAATGGTAGGCCTACAGTATTCTGAATGCTGCCAAGAGAAAAGAGGAAAACCTTTTACATCAGGAAAAAGTTACAGGTAACTTCTGGCCAAACCAGGACTAACCCGATTTCCATTCAGCTTCAAGTCTTAAATATACAAATATTTGCTTTAAAATAAAATTGAAACTTTTTTTTTTTTTAACAAAAGCACATGTTTAAAACCAGCAGACTATAATTTCTGTTTTAGTGCTTCTTTGTCACTGAAAAGCTTGGCAGTACATGAATTCAACACCTGTCAATCATGTCCATGCTTGAACCTAAAATGGAAGTTACACAAAATGATGATTTTTTTTTCTGAAAATGAAAGGCAAAATATTTGCTATCGTCTGTTGTTATTCTACATAGAAAAACAAACAAATATTCTACATAGAAAAGCAATTTTTTTTTTTGTAGGTGACTGGGAGAAAAGCAGTTCAGTGTAACTCACGATGTTTGTGGTTTCCTGCAGGAGATTTTTGCAGAGTGTCAATTATTTTCTAATGTAGCCAGTGAAAATCAACAGGTTGCAATTCCAGACTTCTGTAAGACAGTGGCCACCTTGTGGAGATGCTGTTGGATCCCTACAAGCACTAATATTTTTAATATTAAGGATCAGGCTTTGCATTTGACAAAGAGTGTCGAAGTTTATTGGAACATGCACTGGCACTCCATCAATTCTGGTGCTCAAAATATCACAACAACCATTCTAGTGAGGGAGAGAAGACTCCAAATCTCCCTCATGTCCCTTCCTATGTACTCTCTTATGTGACTAACCAAGATCTACCTGTGCTCCCCATCAGCTCCGTAAAAACCCCCATGGTCAGCACTGCTGGAATCCAGAATGTAGAGAATTCTCAGAACTTTAAGCCTGTAAACCAAAGCTTAGAATTAAACACAAGATTTAATTTGAAACCTTAGAGAAAACTTCCAAACTTAAGTACTAAAAATGAAAATATAAATTTCTAGTTTAAAATAAAACCACAGTAAGTTAAAAAAAAAGTTTAAAATTTCAAAGTTTAAAATATAAAAAAATAAAACTGATTACAAAAATAAACAAAAAGTTTAAAATACAATACTCTAAGTTTATCTATCATAACATAATTAACTAAAAAACTTACACTGTAACATGAATCCATAAAACAAAATATTTAAAAATTAAATAAAAAACATAACTATCCTTATTAGCAATATTTTATTAATCAATAGATCCTTTAAAATCTTATAACTAAAAATCTTATAACCAAAAATCTTATAACCAAAAATCTTATAACCTTCTAAATGACACAATAAAAATATAAACAAAACTCACCCTTCCTATCTATATAAAAAATAAAAACAATAAATCACATCATCTAGAAAACTCATACATCCCATCTCTAAATCATTCAACATTCCTTCAAAAATCCCCACTCAGCATGTGACCTCAGGATGCATAAAAACCTCCTAACACGGGAGAAATGAAGAGTATGTTGAGGTGTGGTAATGTTCACCAGCTCCTGGTCTTTATTCAGCAAGAGCTCCCCAAGTACATGGGACTGTTTCAGGTAAAGAGCAAATTGCTTTAATCTGGATTTTTGGGAAAGGTAGTGTTGTAGCCTCTGAAGGATGCAATAACTGATACAATAATCCACTGCATAAAAATAAATGCACCTGTCTGTGTCTAAAAGCAGACCTATTTCTTAGGATAATGTGGAGGTTTTAGTTTGAACTGGGTAGAAACACTAATTTTGTGTAGTGGTTTTGGTTTGCTAATTTGAGATTTTTTGGGTGGTATACTGAGTGTGGTGGGTTTCAGTGTTGGTTAATTACTAGTGTACTTACTTTTTGTTGTGAGGTAGGATTAGGAGAAAGGTAAAGTGATTAAAAAATTTAAAAGGGTATAAAGAAAAATTTATTAACAGGAATTAAAATAAAATAAAATCAGAATAAAACATTTAGAACACTTCTCTTTTTCCTATAACTTTTTCTTCTTACTGATAATGTAAAGAAACAAACCATAAAATTTTAGTCAGTTTACTACTTCTAAAATAGTTTTTCTTGAGTTTACTTAGGGAGAGAAGTTTGTCTTGCTAATGTTATGGAGACTTTCCAATAAGGAAAAAAATAGTTCTTTAGTGATTTTCTTACAAATAGCAGCCACTCAGGGAAATCTGTAATTGTAAAATTTCTCTTATTTTCTGTAAGTTTTTCTTACAGGTTGGTATAATGCTGTTTGGCCAGAAATTGTTCACCCCTTAAGGTGTAGCCTCTCTTGGCTGTCTGCTCCATGTTGAACATGTCTTATGCCATTAAAAGGGTGACAGAACTATTCAATTGCCTCATTGTAACCCATCTGCCTTTTCCTTTTCCTGTTAGGAACTATCGTGGTGTTTCCCAAACAGCCAAAATGAGCAATATTTTTCTCCTGAGCACTTCCCCAGGGACTGAAATAAGAAGATGTCATGCTCTTTGCTGGTGTGAATAAAATCACACATCGAGAATCAAAGCTCAGCTGGAAGAGCATCAGGCTGCTAAAAGAGCAGAAATGAATCATTATTTTACTATTTTTAACCTTGGTGCTGTGAAAATATTCTTCAGGCCTAAACCATGACAGGGGCTTTTAGACCTTGGTGGGTATTTATTCACTTAAACACCAGGAAATATTTGATCACTAGGGGAACTGATGTCAGCCTGTGACCAAAGTAGGTAAATGGGCATTTTACCAGTGTGCACAGGTCACTGCAAAGATTAGGAGTATTTTAGTCACATTTAGGTCATAACTGTCCAGAAGGCAGTGGTCTGAGTCACAGGAACTTTCTTAGGAAATCTAAAGTGACCTGCTTGCTTTCCAAACTGAGATTCTACCCAAATCCATGTGCAAGGTGTGAAACAGACCTTTGTCACCTCTGACTGACTTAGTCTCGACTTTATTTCTAAAAACAGAAAGCAAACCGTAAGGAAATGTTTAAAGTCAGGCTTGAACAAATCTGAGGATGTGTTCTCATAAAGTCTCCTGTAAGAAATTCCAGGATCTGAAGATGAAATACAAAATCACTACGAACAATTTAGGATCTACGAAGAGGTGAGAGATGCCTGGGATGAAAGAGAGAAAATGGGCTCCCACTGCAAGTACAAACAGACTTATGGCCTCTCTAACCAGCTTTTGGAACCCAGCGCTCCACAGGGCACTATCCTGCAGGCTACAGTTGCCAGATCACATCACACTTTGGCCCCAATCCCATTTTATAGCTGTAACAAGCACTGGGGAGGTGGGCAGTGGCCTTGCAGAAGATTTGCATTTCAGTGCTCTGTCAAACACTTGCAAAGAGGCTGAGGGTCAGTGACAGACTGGAAGGACCATCCTCACTGTGGCAGCTGGGACACTTTCATACAGAAGTGGAGTGTTAGCACGATGCCTGAGTGGGTGGAAGACCTGGGTTAGAGTTTTCCCTGTTTGAGGGATGCTCCAGGCCCTGTGGCTTGCTCTGTGTGCTGTTTTCCACTAACATTATTCTGTTCTTCAGAAAAAAACCCTCAGGAACTGCCAAGCCAAGGAAACTTCTTTTATGTGGTTCCTTCCTCTAGTTAGCAGACAGGAGAGCCCTGAAAATTGTCCCTTTCTTGGCCTATTTTGCATTAACCTTGTTAAATGCAACCCGCCATTTTTAAGCCACCTTCCAACCCAAACCATTCAATAATTCTTTGATTCTATGAAAACACCCCTGTCCACTGGTGGAGGTTAGACCAGAATCCGAATTTTTCACACCCTCAATGAGTTCCTGAACCATGATTTGCAGCACAAGACAGCAATTCTCATCCTGAGAATTTTGAACTCTTTCCTGAATGCTGGCACAGCTTTACCCTTAGCTCTGGCAGATGGGATACCTTACATGAAAGCCAGACATGAGGGCTGATCCCTCCTATGGTGACAAAAAAGTGCTAAAGTTAGGCTTTGTGTCCAGGATGCTTGTTCTCCTTCTTCCTTCCAAAAGGCTGAGAAATGCTCTGGATTTTAAAAAAAGAAAAATAAAACAAAGACACAAAAAAACCCCAAACCACCCTTGCAGCCAGTTATCTACAGTTTCTTGACTTTCATTCTGTTCTGGAAGCCAGAGGAGACAGGTTCTCTCCAGATAAATTTGCAGCTGCTGTTGACAAGTTGAGAGAAACAATGCAGACTCTGCAGGTACATAAACTGACTTCCAAGTCAGTGGAAGTTCTTCCAAGTTCCTCCATGACACAGGAGGGGCATGGGCCTCGTGGATGAGCTTCATGCATGGACTGTCAAGCCCATAAATTAGTTAAACTGGAAATATTTTATCAATCAAGTTTAAACAATAGCTTTTTGGTGAGTTTTTTAGGTACAGTTGCTGTACATGTAGTACATGTACCACAGACAAGCAGCAGGATATATCCTAAACACATTTCTTATCCCTGAATGTTGCAAGACTGGAATCAAGGTAGAACCTACCCTAGGAAAAGCAATCAAAAAGATGACCTTTTATGTAGGCAAGGAGTACAGAGTTGCATGGGTTTTATTCCTTAATTGCTTTTTCTGGAACATTACCCAGGCACTGTGTTTTCCTAGGCATGTCTTTTTCAGCCTGTTAAGAAGAAGCAAAGTCATCCTGCTGACTTCCTGCTCATTAAAAGAGGAATTCCAACAGATAAGTCAGTCATAGAAAGAAAAATAATTGTTAAAAACAAAACAATTGATTAAATAATCATCAATGATAAACTTCTAATTGTAGGGTTTATCTCCTCTCTGCCTTTCACCACCTGTTACAGATTTGATGGCTTATCATCCTTTTCTAGTTTATTACTGATATTCCAGGTGAGTAATACGTGGGAGGGCGTATTCCAGGAGTACAATGCAGAGGAATTGTGTGAGCAACCATTTATTGGGATTAATGAGTGCAAGTACAGTAATAGCTGAATGGGAGGGTAGCAGCAGTGTTGGCAACAGTCATGGAGGGAAGGACATATGAGACAATGATTTGATTAAACAGAAAAAAATTATAATTTATAAATGTACATCCACATTTTGGGCTAAACATGATTGTCTCTGAGCCCCTCTCTATCCCGTTGGTGTATGTGTCTCAAACTTTGTAAAATCAGCATCAATAGAATTTCCATTCATCCAAATTTTCTTGAAATGTAGGAATTATGAGCTAGTAAAAAATTCCCAACTCCATAGAGGAATAGTTCAATCAATCCAGGTAGTGAAGCTCTTCAGTGTAGTTTGGTTTTGTAGGCGTTTCTTAGGCAAAAAACCCAAAACTAAAAAAAGCCCAAGTGTCTTTACATTGTGTCTTTAGCACCTGTGAATTTCTATGTAGGTCAGAGGTGGACTCTGGATTTTTGCAGTGGTCAGGGATGGCAGAAAACCATCCAAGAAATTTTTTTCACTCTGTGTGTATCTTGCTTGATCTCTCAAAAATCAGGAATCTTGTACTAAATCATAAAATATCTTAATTCATACTAAATCACAAAAGATCTCAACTCTAAAAATAGCTGCTGACAGCCACACCAAAGCAACAGTGATTTCAGTACTCCAGACCATTTCCTAAGGAAAGTAAATCCTCCTAAATGTGTGTGGTCTAATTATTAAAGTTTTTTCCCTTTTCTTCCCTTGTAAATTCTTGTATAATTCTGTAGAATTAGATGTTTACATTATTATACATCTAGAGTGCTTATGTGACAACACTTCAATTTTAAATCACAAGTGACATCTTCTGGGAACTGGGTACCTCCTCCATGAGGACTTCTTTGTAAGACCTAGTTTTTGTCTGTGAAAATGTGATTTCCAGTACTTTGCAAAGAGATGTACATAGCACATACAAGTTTTCTTTAATAAATAAACAAAAATTATTCATAGAAAGCACCTATTACTCAAAATATTTGCCACATGATGTTTCAGAAGACTTTCTGAAAGAGAAAAGGAGCTTGTGGCTAAGGCAGAATGTTTGTTCCCAGTCCAAATTGCTGCCACTCTGGGTACCTGGATGATGGGGGGAAAACCTGTTTCCATTTTCCAGCAGCCAGACTTTCAGGCTGGGAAGTTCTCAGGGAGTTTTGACCCAGGGTAGAAGCAGATGAAAGCATGGAAGTGAGGAACTGATATCTTGGCATCACACCAAAGTGGAGCACCAGCACAGCACAATTTGTGGAATGACCTCAAAAATGTTGGCATTTCTTACTGCAATTGTTTCATTCTCTCTTGCTCTGGGCACCTTTCTCTGCAATCCAAATAAAAGTGCCAGGATTAGGCTAAATCCACTTGCTGCTAATATTTTAATCCTTTTGCAGCTCATTGCCCATAGCTGAACTAAGCACTGGTCAAGTGCCATGTCAGTAGTTCAATGGAATTCAGACTTTGGCACTCTGAAAAAGGCAACAGATGTGCTTTAATGATTATCTAATAACTTGTTTGGTGTTTTTTTTTTTTCAGTTTGCTGTGCTAATGAAATCTAATCTCGTTGACCCAACAGACAAAACTGTAACAGTAGGGACATTAATGGCAAGACAAAGGATGTGAACAATGACACACTCTGGAAAAGGTCCAAAATCTAAGCCCTGCAAAATGTACTGGGATCAACAGACAGGTTGACTTCCATTTCCGTGAGCTGCTGCAAAAATTACCTCTGCAACCTGTGAATTAAGGATGGGAATGTGAATTCAACATGCTTCCAAATAAATGTTCTGAAAAATCACCACTTCTCCTGGGATGGGGAAAGACCAGAGCAAAATTTCTATTAGGAATCAGTAATCATTTGAAACCTTCAGATCACAGGCATAACCCTGGACTTCTTCACTAAAAGTTTCATTCTGTTCATGATACCTGGTTTTGCACATGAAATTAAAACACTTTGTCCTATACAGTAAAAGTCTTGTTTATGAGAAGCTTAAAAAGGCCTTGAGAAGGGAGAAAACAAGCAGCTCTCTAAAGCACAGATTTTACTTGAGTGCTGACATTTGTAATATTTTAATATCGCTTTATGATTTATTTTTTATTTCTAATGTTCTTTATTTGTCTCAAAATGTGCTGTGGATCCTCTCTGTTCCCTCAGTGATTCCTGGCTTTCTTCAGATATGACATTGCACTTTTATAGATACGTTGCTAATCAAGGTGATGAAATGTTTTCTTCAGCCTTGTGCAGCTGGAGTGAGTAAATCATGGTGGACTGTGTGGCATTAAGGAATAACAACAAGCTGAGAATCAAATCTAAGCACACAGATCTGGGCTAAAGGATCAGAGGCCCTTTTTCGAATTTAAAAAAAAAAAAAGTCATTTGAGTTAAAGGGCTTGTTCTCTGTGTACATTTACTTCCACAAGGGCCATTTTCCTGGTGATCCCTCCTTCCCGGCTGTTTTCCTTTTGCCTTATCCAGGTCAAATTTGATCTGGCTATCTCTGTCTGGAAACTACCCTTGTGTAGGCATTGCAATATCCTATTTATATCACCGGGGACACTGATGGTGAATGGGGCACATTCGTAGCATCACAGGAGAGCTGTCAGATGTTGAGGCCATGACTTCTCTTTATCTGTCCAGATGACAGCAAGTAAATATTTTGATGTAAGAGACTTAGATAGAAGTCTTTGATCTTCATGTGTGCCTTGCAGAAGCTTCTGGACTCCAGCAGACATCACTCACACTAACAGACAGCTGTCAGAAGAAGCTGTGGCACCTTTAATTGGCAAATTCTTCGATTGCTGACGTTTGGGTAGGAAGGTGAAAATTGTCGTTCTGTCTTCTGCAGGCTTCAAGCCTAGGAAAGGAATAGAGAGGGGGATTCAGCTTACTTGCACCTCTGAGCCTTTTATTGACTGTGTGGCTCTCAAAGGGGACTGACCAAAAGATCAGAGATGTCCTGATTCACCAGATGCTAGATGTTGTTTTAGTTTGAGCTCCAGTGAAACATATGTGCTTTTGGAAGCCACCAGAGATAAGAGGAGGAAAACACTCAAGAGGGAAATGACCTACCTTGCTGGACAATCATTCTGGCAGGAAATTTTGATGTCAAGTTAAAACCTTTAGCCCTATCATGCAAGGCTTTGGCCCATGGAATTGGGTGAAAATTCTGTCTTGCTAACCAAAGAGACAGGAAGCCTTAGTGATAAGTGCTGCAAGCCATGGTGTATGATCCCCTTGCTGTACTTCCCATGACAAAGCCAGCACCCCAAGTGCCCTGCAATCCATCAGGGAGAGATTGTCCAGGGGAATTGTCTGACCCAGGGTGAGTTCACCCACACTATCAGCAATCCACAACACTTCTGCTTGCACATGTGAATTGAGCTGTGGTATTCAGCTCCAAGGTAGGACTGGGGATGCTTTATTCTGGTCTTGGTATCATTGTTGGCCTGCTGTGAATGTAAACTTTGGCAAATAATTTCACCTCTGAAAGTATCCCTTCAGCAAGCTGTGGGATTGAAGCACTTTCCACTGCTTTTTGTAGAGCTCCTTGACAAACTTTATTTAGGTAAGAACCTGAGTTGTCCAGAACTTAAATCAAAATAGATATGAACAGCCATGTCAGTCTATTTTAACTACCCCCATTCTCTGTGACTAAAACTTGTTTCATCAGCAATCAGCTCCAGACTTTAGAGCAAACACAAGGCTTTTCAAATTCCATTGCATTTTGCAGAGAAAATTTATTTACCATGCCAAAACTATCATGGGCTCAAAGCAATAAAACACCCTTTGCTCTGAATTTGATGCTTGAGGGTATCACTGGCTCTTGGAGTGTTTGGTTTATTTTAATAAATTCTCTTTATGTTTTTCTGTCAGCTTCTATTTTTCCTGTCAACCTCCAGTTTCCCATCTCTCCATCTCTGTGGCTTTGAAGCTTATCCCTGATAAAAGACAGCACTTATGTCAAAATACACTAATGTCACTTTGACACACAAGTACACAGTCTGGAAGCCGTTTGGCTTGGCAGAATTATCTCCTTTGGCAGCCTTGCCACAGCTGGACTGAGCTGCTGGACACTTGTGTGTTTGTCCCACTCTTTTTGTCTGAGGTAAGCCCTTGGGACTTTCATCAGCTCACATGAAATAAACACCAGAGAAAATAGCTCTGAAAAAACACACCAGGCTGAGACTTTTTTCTGGGAAATAGTGTTTTGTTAGTTTTGGAGGTTTAATTCAGGGCACCAGGGTAATCCAGGGAAATAAGTAACAATATCAGACCCAACACTTGCTCCTGTCCTTCCTCTTCTTCTGCTAAAACAATGTTTTTAGTGAATGAAGGTGATAAACAGTTCAGAACTACTACAGATCATATCATTGGTGTTTCTCTGCTGTGCTCCTGACTGCAGATCATCTTTTTACTGATTACTTTACAGGTGACCTATACTAATACCAGTTTTTATCCACATGGAGGAGAATGATCTGGTGACTTGAGTACTGGACTTTGGGTCTAGATCCTCCCTTCCCAATCTGACAGGTGGAGCCAGAAATTCTCATACGGGCAGCTACATGAACTGTAGGTCATAGGCCTGGCAGCTCAGTGTGAGTTTTGGGACTTACACTGCTCTCAATGCAGCTCTCCGGAAAATGATGCTGTAAAATGGCAGTGTAACATCACTTTTCACCTCACTAAGTTGTAAATACATGAATATTCCTGTTTGTGTTGCACTCAGCTGCTGTAGTGAGAAGCATCATAAAAATGTGTGAGGAATTTGCACCAGTCTGTGAAGAGTAGTGCAGTTCAGTGAGGCCTCAGTGAATGCCTCTGAGGTAGTTTTAGAGTGGAGAAATTTTTTTACATATTGAATGAATTAAACTTAGAGGAAATTGAGTTGTGCAACAAAATAAAAAAAGAAGGAAGAATACTTTTGCTTAAATATTTCAGATCTGAAGCAAACAACTACAAGCGAATCCCAGCATTTAAAGCAGAGGAGTTGCTGTTTACTGCTCTAGAGTTAGAATTCTCTAGTGTCTATTAAAAATACAGAGTATGCATTATGTGCCAGTGTTGCATGTTCTGATGTTCACACTAAAAAAAGACAACCAGGACAGCAGATCTTTACAAGACTGCATCATGGCTGAGGAAATCATACAAATGAAATAAAGGCTTAAAGTCATCATTGAATAGCTTTCCATGAAATTACTTTTGTAATTAGGACAAAAACCAGTAATCACTAATATGTAACAGAATGTATTAACTCAGAGCCATTTAAGGAACAGATCTCTGACCACTGCACAGTGGTGATAGAGTTTTCTGTAAAAAGACTTTTTTCTGTTTGGATTTCGATCAGGGCTTTGTTCAGTGACTCCTGATGTTCCAAGAATCATAGTATCTCTAGAAAGAAGAAGATCCTTGTCTCTCTGAGAGCTGAAAGCAAGAGATGGTATTAAGAAAACGCTTGCAATATCTCATTGTTATTAAGGAGAGTTGTTTTAAAATATGACTTAGAGAATCACAAAGGCTTCATCATGTTCTCAAACCATGCCCCATGCCTGGCTCTCTGCCTTGCCTTCATCTGCATCAAATGATGTGTGGTATTTTACTAGGAAATGGTTGGAGCAATGAATCAACACATTTACAGTACAGAAACAAAACCCTTCCCACATTTTCTGAGAAGTTTTTGCACAGTAGAGATCATTCAAGAAGCTTTCCTAGATTTAATTGCTAACACAGACTTGAGAAACAGCCCTTTCATAGACCCATGAAATTAGGTATGATCCAGTAAATCAGAAAATAGTGAATGCAGGGAAGGACCATAAAACTGGAAGTGCTATGAGTTTAACTTATTTTGGAGCCTAGATAAGATTACAGCCAATGGCACTAAATGAACACATGAAGATCCTATTACAGATTAGGCTGAAGTAACCATATAATGGATTTGATACTTAAAAGATACCAAAATTAAACTTTTAATTAGCACACACTTTCTCGGATGAGTAGTGATTTCACAGGTGGGAATGGTCAACATTGAAATGATTCAAAACAAGGGGGAGACACTGAGGGTGTTTATATCTTCTTCAGGTAAAACAAGGTGCGAAGAGAAACAGGGAAAACACGTTTAACCAGAATTCTGGGTTTGGGGGGCACATTTCTTAGAAGTGAGAGGCTCCAGAGGAGCTTGAACCAAAAGCACAGACACAGGGAAATCTGTGCTGGTGTCCCACCGGTTGCCACAACAGCTGGCAAAATTCAGCTGCCACCAGGGTGGGCAGCAGCAGTGGGGGGCCTTGCTTGTTGTCTGGCCACGGGGGACCACTACTATGAGCTGTCATCGCTCATCTAATGAGCCTGAAACCGGAGCAAAGGCTCCCTGGGCGCACTTTGCTATTTTGAGGAGGGGTGGCGTGAACCCATGAGTGCCATGTGTGGCAGGTCCAGTTGGAGGAGCTCTGGGTACTGATGACAGAGTGTCAGCATCAGTTCACACACTTAATCCTGGGCTCAAGCAGGCAGGCTCTGTTGTACTCAGCATACAAGCACACATCTGCTTTTTCTAGTTCAAGCTTTAAAAATTCTTGTAAGTCTCTGAAGCCGGGGTTCAAAGTAAAACATCCAACATCCCGATTTTGGAAGCTTTGTGTGTCCAGATTTATTTTTTTTTTTTATTAGTTTGTTTATTTATTTACTGCTCCCTTTTATGGTGAGATAAACCCTGAGACTAAACAAAGTGTGTTTATGAATGCTGTCGGTTGACCTCAGTCACGTACGGCTCAAGGGGGAATAAACACGGTGCAGTATCAACAATTGCATAATGATTTAAGAACATGAAGTCCTGAGCAATAAAAGCTCACTGAACAACATCAATATCTGCACCTCCAGTCACAGATTTTTCATATATCAATTAGATTTTTGTTGCTAAATGTTTTCATCCCGCAGTGAGGAGCTGTGCTGTTGGCAGGGTCTGATCTCAGGTTTGGAGGGGGGGGCACAGAGAGCTCCTTTCTTGGCATAAGACAAGGCTTGTGTTGGCTTCACAAGTCCTGTGCTCGCTTCTCAAACACACCAAGGGATGTGGCAGTAAAAACAGCAGGGAGAAAATACCTGTGTGTTATTCATATCGCAGCATATTTAGCCTCAGGCTCTCCCTGAGCTTCATAGTGACTTATTACCTGCCTCAGGCTGGTTTGGTTATCAGAACATCTGATTAAAGGGAAAGAAATGAAAAAGAAAATTAGGACAATGTTCCTGGAGAACCACCTGCATGAGTACATGGAGCTCATTACACATTTCAAATCTTACAATTAGCTATCTCAAATGTATCTTCCCCAAGTATCAAGGAATACTTTTCTTTCTGATACACTCTCCAGAAGTAGCATCCAAGGCCTGCAAGTGTTGATTTGATATCTCTAAAGCAAAAACAAACTCAATTTTAAATTGATTTGGACATGAATTTCAGGAATTTAAAAAAAGAAGTGCACTTGGCTACATAGATGTCTTCAGGATTATATGTTTTAAACTAGAGATCCTGCACACATACTCTGGATATTCATGAATTGAGGGCTTTACTGCTATTTTCCACCTCAGACTCTTGTGTAAGTGGCATTTGCTGTGATCTTCTGCCTTCTCATCAAAGGCATAGGAAGCTTGGGGTAAGGGAAATCTCCTGTTAACATCTGATAGCAGTAAATGAAGGAGGGCTGAAGCACCAAACTCAGGCTGAAGTTTCTAGTGCCAGTAAACCCAACAATTTAAGTATATTCCAGACAAGAGGATTTGATCCAGTGTTATGAATCTAGCTCCAAAATTTGTATTTAGATACTTGCTATTTCTAGAAAGCTCACAGGCATTTGAGTCCCTGATTTCATCTCAAACTTAACCTTCTTCTCTCTTCAGAAGTGACATGACTGTGGTGGCAACAGCAGCAGACAATGTTACACCTAACGTCTCCTTTGCTTTGTTTATAGACCAGGCTTAAGATCTCCAAAAAGTTTAATCTCCCATGAATTAAAATACTGGAGTTTTAAGCAAATAATTTTTCAGATTTTTTTTCACAAACAACAAGAAGGATAATGGATACCCAGCTCTTTGGAGAAAAAAAGCCGTAATGGAAATGCTTATTTTGGTTTGAAGGTATTGGCATTTTCGTGTAAAACTGGGGCAGGAGAGCAGGAGAGCACAGCTAGGAACTCAGTCTTGCAATCCTTGTATAGCTGAGCATTATTTGTTTAGGATACTTGGGTGGCTTTGCAGTGTAAATAAAAATTAAACTCCATGAATCAGGTAAGAGGATTTGGGCTCCTGCTCTTGAGCTTACCTTTTGTATGTTTGCCTAGGAAACCCTTCTGTAGCCCCAAATTCCATTGTAATTAAGAAGCAGAGGTGCTGCTTTTAAAGCAACAAATTGACTCCAGGCTGACTGACTTCAGAAATGACTGCAGACCACTGAGATGGAGAGAAAGTCAGGACAGAGTGTGGAGAGCAAAGGAATCACCTCAAAAGGGAAGTGCTGACTAAAGCAAACTTAAACTTCACATCAGAAACCTGCATTTCACCGAAATATGTCGAGGCTGCCATCTGCTGACGGCAGGAGGAGTCTGAGTACAAACAATAAAGTTATTTCAAATATTATTTGGAATAATGTAGTTTCAAAGTTAACCTCTTTCAATTGTGGATAAAGACTTAATCTTTAGCTAGAACTGAGAGTTTTCTTGTCTGACATGTAGAAACAATTTCTTTGAACATTTACCTCTGTTGTTTCAAACCAACGCTTCAATGTAAACTTTCATTTCCTAAACTGACAAAAATGAAGTGAAGAAAAGGACACAAAAAAGTTGTTTCACTTTGAAATAAAAGTTTGGAATTTAAACGTTTTCTTCTTGTTAGCATTTGCCAACTGGTCATACTATATTTGAAAATGAAAATGGATTGATTTATTGAAAAGCTTTTGAAGAAGAAAAATATTAATTTACAATCAGTGGAGCTTCTTACAGTCAGAAGAGACGGATTTCCATGTTGGATGGTCACATATCCCAATATTTGGCATTTTTTAGTAATAGAAGCATAACTTTTATGAGTACACAAAGGACACGTTACAGGTATGACATGATTTTTTTAATATGTGTGAACAATATTGAAATATTTCTGCAGATCATTCTATTGTCTGCTCCAACATATCGGTGTTTGGGGCCTGGAATCAATTCAGAGCAATGTGCCTCACAAAACTATGTTTAAATAATTAAAATTGAAGGTGTAGAAAATCAATCCTCTTTCTCATTCTTCAAAATATTCTTCAGATTCATGGTAAGGTTTGGCTTTGCCCTAAAATGAAACCACAGATGATTATTTTTAAGGAGAAACATAGAAAGAAACCCAAAATCAAAGATCGCCCAGCATCAACTGCACTTGCTTTTCCTCATCAAGACAAGTGGGGAACTAAAATTCAATGCTATGAGTATCAACATACCTGCAGTATTCCTATCCTGTCCTTTTTAATCAGAAATTTCATCTTTGTCGTGAGAAATCTCTCCTAGAGAAAGTTTCTGCTGAACTGAAAGTTCCTGCTTCACTCAAAAGTAACTTCTAAAATGTTGACTTGCAAGTTGCTTGCGTGTGTGCTTGTTTTGCAGCATTAGTTTATTTTCTTCAGAATTTTTAATTTATTTGAACAGCAAAATAATTTTCTTTTTTTTCCTTTTTACAAGTTTCCCTCAAGGGAGATATTAGAAGAAGGAGGATGACGTAATTTTGTGGAGGTTTAAAACACAGCATGGGAGGAAGCAGGCCACTCTAAAGTTTAAAAAAGTACCAAGTTTGCAGTGGAAGGCTGCTATCAGGGGTTGATTAAAAGTCAGAGGTGATTAGAGCTGATGCTTTGGAACAGTTTCAGCCAAATGTATTTCCATCAAATTATGTTTTCTTAACTGGAGTCAAACATCTCACATCAGATTAAAAAGAAGGAAAAAAAAAGAGTGAAACTTCCCAGGGAAAATTTGGCCAGGAAATGTGGAAAAGATGCAGAGAAAGAATGCATGGACGGATTCTACTCCATCCCAGTTCACAGGGAAAGGGATTTATCAGTCTCTAAACATCCATGATGATGCCTTTCCCTACTGATATTTCAGCAGAGAACAGGGATAAGCAAGGTGCACTTCTGGGAGGATTTCAAGGTGAAGACAAATCCTCTTTGTTGGATACAGCAGAGATGTGAGATTGCTCAAAGAGAGCAGGGCCATGGACAGGGCAGTAGGAAATTAGGAGGGAGCTTTGTGGCAATGCTCAGGAAGGGACAGATGCCACGGCAAAAGGGAAAACTGCTGGGGTAATTGCAGAGGAAAGGTTATGCACATTTAGATATACCCAGCAGAGCAGCTTGTAGATTTAAAATATGCATCACCAACCAATACAGCAAAATGTAGGGTAGAATGAATCTTGTCTGTGGTAAACCTTGTGATGTCTTACTGTATTAGGCAGAGCTGTTAAAATCCTTGTTTTTCAAGGGAAAGAAGGACAACAAGAATATCCAAAGAACAAATTAGGAAGAATAAAGATTTTTTTACTATTTCTGTATTTTTTTCTCTTATCACCCTGCATTTATTTTGATGAGCTGTTAGGGTACATAAAAATGTTCTTTTTTTAACCCATGCTCATGCCCAGGTTAAAGATCCCCTTTGGGAGTGTGAGGACAAATACTGCAATTCTGTACTTAGAGGGGCAGGAGAGGAGGGGCTTTTCCCCCTCCTCTTTTCCCCAGTTATGTGTCTTATCCCACTTCAGAAATAATAAGAAGTTGCCCCCAGCCCTCTGCTTCCTTATCAGATGACTTTAGGCCCAGATTCCCCAAATATTTCTGCCTCTATCTCACACAGATTTCTCTGAAGAAAAATGTCTGATCATGACAAGTTGGCAAGGCAAAATAAAGAGCATGAAGTTGTTTGGATACTGGAGCACTGTTACTCTCCATATTTGACTCATGGCCTCTCTTCTTCCCAGAGTTATCGGTGCCTTAGGCTGCTCCAGGAAATACTAAAGAAGAATTTTTCTATTAGTAAAGACAAATTATGTGATTTGAGATACCAGCATTTCCCACTGAGCACTCTGAGAAAAATGACTGGAATACTGTCTCAATGTTATGAAAGTACCAAAACATGCTTCTTTTATTTAATTTCTTTCACATTTTGTCTATTTAAGGGCCTCAGTATTAAACTCAAAAGTCCCAGTTGGTTTGTCCCATTTTCTTGAATGAGATTACCTCCATATTTACAGCTGATTAAAAGCTTCCAGAATGCTTGAGGCAGTCAGAGGCTGCAACAGGCAAATCCTTTGTGCATCAGATATTTCATATGACATTAATGAAGGCAGGTAAGGTGTTGCCCAACAAAGGAACAAGAAAAAAAGTAAAAGGCTGGAGAGTAAAATTGACATACAATGTTACACCTTAGTAAGTCACATTTTGTCTTACACACTTTACGGCCTAAGGTGCTTCTGGAGGAGAGGATTTCTGTGGAAATCTCCCCCCAAAAAAAGTAACAAACAGTTGCACAAAAATAGAAAAGAAAAAAAAAAGAATGGGACAGTCAAGGACATCTCTGTAAGACAGAGCTCTATGGCTTGTCTGAGAAAAATTCTCAGGCTCAGGTGCAAGAAGCACTGGAGGAATTTCAGAGAGGGATTTTGAACAAGGCTGAAGGAAGAGGAAGAGTGAGGTTATGAAGGGAGTGACGTGAGCAAGTCCAGGGTCATGACTTTGCCAAGGATTTTGGAACAGATTCAGGGTGATAGGAGAGCATTTGCCAAGTGCAGAGCTGGGCAAAATAGATTTAATTATTTGTGAGTTTTAGTTGAAATGAGCGTTTAAATCAAAACAGAAAGACAAATACAGAAAAAAACCCCAAACCCCATAACTAAAAACGAAACAAACCCAAACTAAAACAAGAAAGTGATAATGTTTTCACAGTATTTTCAGTTGGTACTTTTGTTAATCTTCCTATTGATGGTGTCATAAAATTACATTGCTATTTTTCCTAAGCTTGAGAAAAGAAGACAGGGGAGGTATTGTCAATGACCCTATGCCTTGGAATGGGATTTCCCAGAGAATAAAGTTGGTTGAAAAATAGCAGATACATTATTTATGTGGTCACCAGCATTTTTCAGGTGTGGTGAAACAGAAACAGTTATTTTCTAACAACTACATCTATTGAAATACACAGAGTGGGAACAGAGGGGCCAAGGACTGATTGAGGCTCCCCTCAATTCCTTCCTCAAGAAGTAGGAAACAATTAACAAGGAGGAAAACTAGCCAGGAGAGGGCAGAGTCAGAAAAGCTAAGGGAGGAGAAGTTTGGAGTGTGGAGCTGATGGTCAACAGCACAAACCACAGGAAAATGGGGAAAGGATTTGGATTTCCAGCTCCAGGCAGGATGAGCTCTGCAAAGTGCTCCAAGAAAAAGGGACCAGGGCAGCATCCTGGCCAGGTGAGCAGGAGTGTCCCAGTGGCAGCTGGAACATGCACATCCCCCCAGCTGACTTCCACTGCAGATTAACAGGACTTGCTCGACCTACTTTCCTCGTCTTGGTACATGGAAGGCTTCAGAATAGAGGCTTTTTTGGAAACAGGATGCAATTTCAGGCAAGAATGTTCCCTCAAAAGTAAATAAACATGAAACGGATGGGATGTTATGTTCTATTAACACTAATCACAGACTTTTCTGATTGTTGAGTTTTCTGAACACCAGATTCCTGTCAAGGCTTTTCCTGCTCTCTCCCTTTTTTTATTTTTTTGGCTCAAAGAGATTAAAAATCCATGATGTTTCTTGTTCATCGGTCAGGAAGAAATGCACTTCTTCAAGCTTTTTATATCTTCAATATCTTGAAAGTGATTTGAATTTGTGTGATGCCCTATTACAGAAGCCTTGCCATTCTGTATTTGAGTTGGCTGATTTTATTTTATCATGAATACACAGAATTGTTATGGTGCCCATTTACTCAGTATGACTTTAGTATGATGTATTTTTATCTCTAGGTTATCAAAAGTCCCACCTGACATAAAGATTGTAGGTACAAGAAGCAGTTGCCCATCTTTAAAATGATCATTGAATTTATTTCCAGTCTCTGAAATTTTACACTTAAGAGCAAGCAGAGTGTATATAAAAAGCCAGAGTATATATATAAATTATGAGTTTGAGGTAAATACTGACAGAAAAAAATAAATTTTGTATCCTTGCTTAAAGGATGATATGTGTCTCTTTTTGCAGCCCACATTTGTTGTTGCCTGCTCCCTCATGCATTGCAGCTGAAGGGAGATCTCCCCTCCCTATTTAATCATTTGGGCAACTATTTACAGGTATAAATTGTCCTCCTTGATACCACTAAAAAGTGACTTTCCACAGGTCACATGAGAACCACACGAAACAGAGCTCTACAAACTCCTCTGGTTTTTCTGTATGGATATTGTTATTTATGCACAGCCCAGCACCTCATGCAGTGAAAGACTTTTCTCCTATGCTCACATAACTCAGCAAATGTCACAAGAGTTTGAAAATATAGCTGATATTTAAATAAGATGGAGTATAATGGAATTGGACTAAAATTCTACAAAGACAGTGAAATTGCCTGTTTGTTTCTTGTATATAGACCCAGAACTTGGCGTGCTGAGTTACAAATTCAATTTAATGCCAGTAGATGGAGCTTGACACTTCTTGGCAAGATCCCCTCACATTAGTACAGCATGGGAATTCTTATTGAAAACAGAAAAGTCATTTTTATTCTTTCCTTTCAGCTTAATTTGCTGTTGTGGGTAAGATTTGTAATGAAAAATACTGTCCAAACATTACCTGTTGAAAAGCAGATTCAGATACCGTGACTGTGTGCAGAAATACAGAGGGGAAGCTTATTAATGCTACTTTAAAAGCATCATGCCTCTGAATTGTTCTGGACTGTGTTTTTTGGCATAACTTTTCACAGAGAGTCAACAGAAGTCTTGTGCTAATGTGAAACTGAGGGCAACAGGACTTAGTGTGGGGCTAAAGAAGGCAAGTTCTGAAAAGCTCCATTGCTGAAGGACAGAGTTAAGCAAAGTTTACATGCTTTATTGATCTTGGCCTTGGTTTGCCTAATTTCTTACTAGCAAACACTGAATAACATAGGAATGTTTCTCTCTTGTGAACATGGAAAATTCAGCTCTTAGTCCACATATTTTAAATAAATCCTAATCAGAAGGGTTGTCTGCCTGAAGGTTATCTATCTCATCTTTTTTGTCCTCAGAAACACCTCACAAAATTTGTGAAGTGCAAACTAATAACACCCTTGCTCCCCTTCCAGAATTAGGAAGATAACGTATAGGCTCTCCCACCTTGGAGTTACAAGTAGATCAAACTGTTCATTTTCAGTATTGCAGGGCTCTTTTTTTCCCAGAGGATGGCTACTTCATGCTATTTTCTGGGTACATAATCCTTCACAAAGGAGTGACTTAGTAGTGTTTGATCCTCTGGACAGCAGGAGACTGATTCCAACTGGCGTGGCAGCCACAGCAGCGTGGGTTATCCCTTTTCCATTCTGAAGCCATGGATATTCATCTTGAGTGACATGGGGAGAGAACTCATGCCAGGGCCAAGATCCTCAATAAAACATGCGTAAGAAATGATGAGAGCTGAGGGTTGCTGTGGGAATCCGAATTTCATCTGGAGCCACAGCACATGCCATTGCAATTCCAGCAATGGCAGCAGGGACAGGGACACAGCAGAGAAAGGGACCGGGCTGCAGCAGGGACATGGAGAGGGCTGCATCAAGGGCAGGGACAGTGCCACAGCAGGGACAGCGCCACAGCAGGGACAGGGCCACAGCAGGGACAGGGACAGTGCCACATTAGGGACAGTGCCACAGCAGGGACAGGGACAGTGCTACATCAGGGACAGGGCTGCAACAGGGACATGGACAGGGCTGCGTCAAGGGCAGGAACAGTGCCATAGCAGGGACAGGACCACAGCAGGGACAGGGCCACAGCAGGGACAGGACCACAGCAGGGACAGGACCACAGCAGGGACAGGGGCCACAGCAGGGACAGGGCCACAGCAGGGACAGGACCACAGCAGGGACAGGACCACAGCAGGGACAGGGACAGTGCCACATTAGGGACAGGGCTGCAGCAGGGACAGGGACAGTGCCACAGCAGGGACAGTGCTACATCAGGGACAGGGCTGCGTCAAGGGCAGGAACAGTGCAACAGCTGGGACAGGGCCACAGCAGGGACAGGGCCGCAACAGGGACAGGGACAGGGCTGTGGCAGGGGCAGGGAGAGTGCCACAGCAGGGACAGTGCCACAGCAGGGACAGGGACAGTGCCACAGCAGGGACAGTGCCACAGCAGGGACAGGGCCACAGCAGGGGCAGGGACAGGGCTGTGGCAGGGGCAGGGACAGTGCCACATTAGGGACAGTGCCACATTAGGGACAGGGCCACAGCAGGGACAGGGACAGTGCCACATTAGGGACAGTGCCACAGCAGGGACAGGGACAGTGCTACATCAGGGACAGGGCTGCAACAGGGACATGGACAGGGCTGCGTCAAGGGCAGGAACAGTGCCATAGCAGGGACAGGACCACAGCAGGGACAGGGCCACAGCAGGGACAGGACCACAGCAGGGACAGGACCACAGCAGGGACAGGGGCCACAGCAGGGACAGGGCCACAGCAGGGACAGGACCACAGCAGGGACAGNCAGGGACAGTGCCACAGCAGGGACAGGGGCTGCAGCAGGGACAGGGACAGGGCTGTGGCAGGGACAGGGAGAGTGCCACAGCAGGGACAGGGCCACAGCAGGGACAGGGACAGTGCCACAGCAGGGACAGGGCTGTGGCAGGGACAGGGACAGGACCACAGCAGGGACAGGGCCGCAACAGGGACAGGGGCCACAGCAGGGACAGGGACAGGGACAGGGACAGGGACAGGGACAGGGCCGCAGCAGGATGGTGACAGGCTGTGGCAGTGGGAGGGTGGCCACGTTCTGCATGAGTCACAGCAAGCCTGCAGATAAAATGCAGTAAAAAGTTTGGCCAGGACAGTGTGAACAGACACAGGAGAGATAAAGTCAAGTGATGCTTTGAAGGTGGTCTGATCTTTAAATATGGTGCAGATTAGAGAGGCTGCGAGAGGGCTGAGGCCTTGCTGAGCAGGGCCTGCATTGTTATTCCCAACTTTGTCTCCACGAGGAAATGGGGGAGCCATGATCCTACAGATAATGCAGTGGTGCTGCCCTGGCCCTTCTGCCAAGGCTTGCCTGGTGTCAGACATCCCCAGAGACAGCCCTGTGTTACACAGGGACAGTCCTGACCTCAAATGATCCCACTGCAGCAGGACACTGTGTGGGGGACAAAAAAAAATTTTTTAAAATTCTTTCAACTAAACTTCTGTGGATAAGGATGAAACAACATGAAGAAATCCCAACCACTATTAAAGCTCATCCCAGTGATCTTGCTTAGGGTACTCAGCAAGTGGCACCAGTGGGTGTCCTCGATATAGTTCTCTGCTTCATTTGTAAGCAGCTCCACTTTCCCTTGTGCCTTGTCCTTCTCCCTTGGAAAAAATCACATTGGACTAAGTTCTGTCCTTTTCCACCTCCCAATACCTTCAGAGGTTATTTCCTTTCTCGGTTAGCACACAGGAAACAATGCTACACACAATTATTCAGAAGTACATCTTTTTTTGAACAAACCAGTAGGAAATGAACTGCTCATTCAGACAGATTCAGTGACAAGGAATCCTGGCCTTGCTCAGAAAACCCATTTTCTCATTGTTGTTTTGGTTATCTTTTTATGTTTAACCATTCGCCCCATTTTCTGTCTCTCACCTACTCTGTGCTATTACCTACCCTTCAATCTGGTGATGGCAGGTTGTATGTTTGGCAATGGGTTTCCTGCTTCTTTTCTGAAGCAGTTAGGATGTCTTCAGGCCCTGGAGCAAAAATAAATGCTGACTCCTCCTTTTGATGCAGAGGAATGTTACAACATAGTCCATTACCAGATGATTAGAGGAGCAGAAATAAACCTTGAACACGAAGCTGCAGTTCCCTGCTTAAATGACACTAATCCTATTTATAGACACAGAGTAGGCAGAAAGTAGATGAGGAACCAAAACATTAGGGAAATAATATTCTCAGGCACTACCAGGCAATGACAGAATTATCTCAGTAGTATTTAGCTTTTGATATTGGAGAGCAGGAAAGTGTGTGAAGGGCTCTGGGACAGCCTCACCAGGCTCCATGAGCTCTTGAGGAGGAGCACCACGGCCTGGAGGCAGCTGTGGAAAAGCCAAACAGGCTGATGTGGACAAAGGTCTGAACAGAATGTGCAGTGTCTGCCTTTCAAGGGAAGTGACTGAAATTAATGACATCCTTCATGATATTTTTAGGCTTTCTCTAATCCCTTACTCTTGAGGGCCCGATGATGAACAGAATAGAAATGATCGTGATGGGAGAGTGCCAACATCCACAGCTGGCAGATGCTAGAATTGGAAGCATTGAAACGTTGATGGATGGTACAAGATTTTAAAAGATTTGAAATTTTTGGATTAATGTATCAAAAGTCAGACACTCTGAAGGGGAAGCAAGGGATTTATTTACTGTGATGTCTTAGGTTTTAGCTTTTGTATTTTTCAGATTCTGTGCTGCTTTAGTGTGTAGGTCTGAGCTTCATATTAAGGGATGGTGAGCTCTCTGCACAGAGTAGGGAGACATAATGATTCCTTCTCTAGCTGGGGACCAAGGACAAATGGTCCAAATCTCAGGCCCAAGAGCACAAACAACGTGGACTGAAGAGAGAAAAACAAGAAGGATGGGACTTCATAACCTGAAGCTGTAATTGGACAATTAACTCCAAAATGCAAATGGACCAGAACTTATAAAAGTGAGAGACCTCATGACTGATCATCCATTTTATGACCATTTTGGGTTCATCTTGGGTGTAGCCCTGGCTGGACTCTTGTACTGCCCAAGATGGATCAATTGAGGCCTTCTAATCAATCCCTACTTTATTCTTTAACTCCTTCTAACCTCTCTTCTAGATCAGGCTTCACAAGGCATCAACTGATTCCATTCAAAATACACAGGCACATAAAACACTATCCTTGGAGAGACAAGAGCCCAACTTCCACTGTAGCCACAGACTTGCAGAATAGAAATTACATAAAAATTAATGGATTTACACCAAAGATGAAAATATTTTGTACAAAAAATTACATTTAGGACTCAGAGGGACTGGCTGGGATTTGTAGTAAATTGCCATCAAATGCTTTATCAGGACAGGGCATGACACATACAGCAGGTTATGCTATCACACAACTCTGAGCCAGTCTTCTGGGTTTTTGGTAAAGAGAGGGTTTTTACGTATTAGCTCAGACAATTTATCAGGCTGAACATGTTTTCCTACAAAAACGTTACAATAAGAGCAAGACTACTCTAGAAGTTGGCCTCTTTTCTTCTGAAATTACGTGAAACTCATTGCTTGAAAGGTATAACATGGGATAGGTATTTGAAATCTATTTCCTTTGGTTTCAGTGGTATTATTCAGGGTTTATGTAGACTCAATAATAGACAATAATCTACAGCCTGGCCATAGCATCTGTTTCACACACTATAGAGGAATTAGCTTTTCCCAGGAATTCTCATTGCTACAAATCAGCCAAAGCCAGGGTCTATGCAGGGAAAAGGAAACAAATTGAAGAGAGAAGGGGGAAAGAATCAGATATTTTATTTCAAGAAGAGAAATTAATTCCTTGAAAGAAAGAGGTTTAGTTCTAGAAGTGGTGAAAATGTGTAATGAATCATCATAAAACTGAACAGGAAACTACTGTGAGAATGGCATATGCAGAATGAAGTTGGAAAATTAAGGCCAGACTGGAATTCAAACTCTGAGATCTCACCAAGGTAGTAAACACAGGAGTAATTTGCCAAAGTGAGGTCGTCAAGGAAGAAAAGCTTGGATAACTTGTGGGGAAGACAGATGTTCTATACTTAAGAGAGTGGATTTAAGGTTTTACTGGCACTTCAGGAACACCGAGAAGAGACAAACCTAAAAGGCTTGTTGGACTCGGGACACTTTTCCTGTCCAGCAAGGTCTGTTCAACTCCTGCCTCTGATGTGCTGCTCCAAAGACAAGCACAGGTCAGGGGAGGACAGTTCAGTCAGGCAGGGGAGCACAGCCAAATGAGGTCTCAGTGTAAACCCACAGAAAGTAAGAGAAGAAAGCAAGTTGTGTCAGAGGGGAGTTGGAATTGATTTGTCATTGTTCTGCAATTAGATAACACCCTCTCCAAATGAAGGATGTAGCATAGAAAAAAATGTCAATAGCAAAAACCTGTCACCTGGAGAGTTTCTTTCCAAGACCAGGAACAGGGAAGGAGCTTTTTTTCCTGTTGCCGTGTGTTGTCATGGTGTGCCTCAGTTTCCCCAGTCTCTCCCGTGAAGTTTCCTTCCCCAGGTGGTGTGTCAATCACCTCTCCTTTCCCCCAGCCTTGACCCCTGCTGGGCACTGTCTGTCAACCCAGAAATTCCAGAGGGCATCGAGTGATTGGCAAGTTCAAAGGATGCTCTCCACCCTCTGGGGGGCCACTGGCCCATCCAGGTGTCCCTTTTCACCTGAGACCCCCTCCCCCCATACCTGGTTGGGTATCTTTGAGTTCCTCCCCTCCCCCTCTCCCTGGGGTAAAAGGATGAGGACACCATGTGCTCGGGGAGTCCTAGTGGAACTGTCGCAACATTCAGGGGCCATGCGGCTCACAATAAAAACTCTGGATTAAACCCTCCATCAGGACCGACTCCTTCCTCCACCATCGCCTTAAAGGTTTCTCCAGCACAGGGAAATCTGAGGAGCGGACTGTCCTTGGAGGAAGTTCTATCCACCGCCACCGGAGCTCCAGCATGCCAGGACGTGTCCCAGCGTGCCCAGCTGCAACTCATAGCTAGCCAGAGTGTCTCTGGGGTGAAAACACCACAGGTGCCGCTATTTGGTTCAGCAGCAGGGGCCAGACAAGTCAAGCCTCGTCCCATTCAGTAATATTGGTAAAAACCAATATTTTCCCCCTCTTACTTTGGCAGTTCCTAAAAATGTTTTTAATGAGGGGTTCAAACAGGTTATGGACAGAGTGAAAGGTGCTCAGACAGATATTTACATTCTTCGTAAACCTATTAACTGAAAGTTGGAGGGAGGTGGAAGGTAGGTAACAGCAATGGCCATGTCCCATAACAAGTAGGAGAGGAAGAAGGCAGGGAATACCAGTGGAATTTGCCAGAATAAACCCTGTGATCCTGTTGTGTGGGAATGTGCTGAATTCAGCACCAAGAACAAAACACCAAAGTCTGTCCCAGCAGCTCTCTGTGCCATGGGGAAAGGCAAAGAGCCCAGGGAGAGGTAAACCCTGTGAGGAAGCCAAGAGCAGTGCTGAAGGAAGCTGATGAACCTGACAGTCAGGACAAGCCAGAGCTTTGAACTCTGCAGATCCCTAAAGGTGGGAAACTCAGTGGTGGTCATGATGAACCATCATGAAAAGAGAGATTTAGGTCAAAGGGAAAGAAAAATAACTTTCTTTGGTTTTTATTTGTTTATTTTTGGTTTTTTTAGGGAAAGTTTGTGTATGAAGTGGCTCCCTAGTAACAGGGAAAACTGAAGGGTTCTAGAACTCACCTGCACTACCTGATGAGGCAATCAACACAGTCCCCAAATTATGAGTTCAACCTGTTTCAGTTATTATTGGTCACTTGACAGGAATATTTTGTGTCTGAAGCCCTAGAGAGCAGTCAACTGTAAATAAACCCTAAAGAGCTGTTTCCATACTGCCCCGTGACCAGAAGCTTTTGATCCATTTTTATTTTCACTTCATAATTTTTTTTCCCCCCACAGAGAAAACAATCATGTCCTTTAGTCTCCCTACAGTCTTCTTTCTTCTGATTTTCTGGACTGCAGACCAGGACAATTTTTCAGCTTACATTTTGTTCTTTTGGGGAATTAACTGCAACCTTCAATATTGTTCTCTTTGAGCTTATGATCTCCTTCACACTTGCCCTCTGAAATGGACATTTCTATGTCCACCTGGTTGTTTGGTGCAGAAGAAGCCATAAACGCTGCAAACATTCTCTGAGATACCAAATTTCACACTTTTCTTTTTGTTTTACCCTCATGGAAACTTGGGACAGCAGGCTGGGGATAGCATTAGACTGTTCCTTTTCCAGTTAAAACTCTCACTACTGAGACATAGCAAATAAAACTTGAAGCTCCAGGGTTCTGTTTTTTCACAGATCTCCTCCCTACCTATTTTCTCATCCATCCCTAAATGCTATGGGAAGAGTCATCATTATTTCTTGCTGTTCTTGGTGTCTTAATCAGAATCCTGCTTAGATTTCTCAGCCCACAAATAAATTTTAAATCTCCCTCTCAAAGGACCAATAAATCTACTATTTTGTGCATTCTGGCTCTCATTTCTCCTCATGGGCTTTCTTGCTATTTTCACTCCATTTTATACTTCCCATCAAACCTGTTCCCATCCTGTCCTCCATTTTGCCTCTTTTCCAGGTTTCCCTCCTCATTGTCTGCTTGTTTTAAAAAAATTTCTCCCTATAACACACTTTCAGCAAAGCTTTCAATGATGGTCCCACCCACATGCCTTAATCAAAGCCCCATTGAAGACTGTGGAAAGCTTTTCATGGACTTTGGATCATGCATTAAAAGTGGTGCCTTTGTGTTCCAGTCTGAGGAATAAACTTCAGGAATATTTAGTGAATCCAAGTTAGTTTTCTTCCTGAAAACTAAATTTTTGGTGTGTTTAAAGTACACCTGCTATTTAACTCAATATAACTGGATGTATTTGTTAATTTAATCTGAAAAGGAATAAATCTTGGATAATGTTCAAACCCAGAGATTGTCTAAATAAGGAAAGGATTGAAAAGAAAGGAAAACACCAGGAAAGTAATGGATTGAGAGCTTCCTGGAGACAAGAAGCAGGTATAGCCAAATGCTGGAGCTGAGGATTATTTAAAATTCCTTTGACCAGTGTACTTCTTTGTGAGATGGATCAAATACTGTTTCTATTAGATGACAGGAGTTCATTTCCTTTCCTTACATAAACACTTTAGTGTGCCAGACTCCTCTGTGAGATGATAAATGACTTCCTAGACGTCATCATAAAGGAAGTTGTTCCTTATAACTGTTCTAAATCTGTTACATATCAAATTTCCCGTGCATGGCTGCCACTCTGCAACGCTTTCCAAACTGTATTTCACAAATGCACAGTGTGTCTTGTAACACCAAGACACTCATTTCCCAGCTCCATCTTTGGCCCTGTTCTCAAAACACAGGAGGTCATGGATTGGATTTAAAAGTTAGCATAACACATCCTGCCTACCTTGAATTACAAAAAATACACAATCTGGATGAGTGATTTACGAATTTCTAATTACAGATAGGATTGCTCTGTTTCAGTTCAGCCTGGTGAAGCTGAGAGCAGCTGAAATCTGCTTATTTCAGTGATAGGAAATTCAGGAAGAAGGTTATTGCCCTCTTTGTTTTGGAAAATGTGGATAGTGGTTTATATGTCCTACTGGAAACAACAATAGAATCTGAGATTGTGCTGGTACTCATGTACTTTCAGATTGCCTGATAGACCAATAAATATCCTGCCAGGCCTTTTGGTCTTCACCCATTTCCACTGGCAATAAATTGTTAAAATAAGCCTGTCTTTTTGTGGCACTTGACATTTGAAACCAAGTGCTCATTGTCAGAGCATGTATTGTTATAAAATTAATTTCTCCAATGACATAAAAGAAAGTTGCAGAGAAAAGTAGAGAAATTTTGCAGCTAGAGAAATTTTGCTGTACCTCTATAGGCAGAGGTACAAATACCTGATGTTTGTCTCTGTGGTTGTTCATCACCAGATGTTCTTTATGTTGAGATTTGAAGCACGTGTCTGAAAAACGCCTCTTTTTAATTGAATATTTTTATTTATTCCTAGTCTCGAGACACATGAGAGACACTTGTTTCCTTTGAGCCCCAGCCAGTTTTTTTCCTGTCACCGGATCTGTGTGACAATGTCCTTCAGTGCTCCTTGGGCAGGTGGACTTCAGGTGCCTAAAATTGCCATAACCACAAAGTCCTGAAAGACAAACACAACTCATGTGACCTTTTCTTCCAACTCCCAAATTATTCCAGTTTTCATAGAGTCCTTCTCATGGTCTGATTCTGTAATCCCCTCATTAAACAACACAGGTTTTTAAAACTGCTTTCTCAGTTAATGAGTTTGCATGCAATTAATTCAAACCACTAAGACTTAAACATGTAGTGACCTCAGGTACAGAGGCAATCCCATGGAAAGCAGAAACTGGAATTGCTTGCATTACATAAATGTTGGGAGAATGTTTCAGAAGGGCTGGAACAGCAACAGATGTGTGTGGGATGGTGAAAGGAATGGTGAAAAAGCACAAGTCCTTGACATACGTATTTGTATTGCTGCTTTTGTTTTAGCTCTAGAGATGTTTGGAACATAACGTGGTCATTCCACTGCTTGGCCTTCCAGTGACAAATCTGAAGGTCTTAGAAAATAATAACTCAAGTTATTCCAGGCTGGTGTTTATTAAGCAACCTTTGAAAAACTAAAGATATTAAATCCTAATCTGGTTTGATCAGGAAAACCTGAGCAAAGAAAAATGTGAGCTAGCACAGAAAAAAACTGGGCAGTACTGGGATCTACCCCAGACTATTATGAAGTGATTAAACAGGAGGGCTGAGAACCACGACTCTGAAATAAAATAGTGCAATCAAGGCACTTGTTCTTGCACTGTAGAGACCATATTTTAACATAAGGATACGTGCATGGATACATGCAACAGCCCCTGATTCAGCCCAACATAGAGGAAACCAGCTCCAGCACTTTCATGCATCTCCCACCTCGAGGAGAAGCATTCATTTTTCTGCACATATTATTTCACTAAAGACTTCACCAGAGAGGAAAAGACAAATGTATGATTCATATTCTAAAGAGTGTTATCAACCTTTTAATATACTAGTGAGCTTTTGAGAGGTAAACTGCAATTGCATCTATATAAATTCCAGCTTGTCTATTAACAGGATAGGATTTTTAGTTGTTTTGGTGACTTCAGTGTCCCTAGCAGAGGAAAGAAAATGATTACCCAGTTCACATGGAAAATGGGCAGCTTCAACATTTCTTCACTGGGAATTCAATTACCTGCAAAAATTCTTAGGCTCAGTTTGTGTGGGCTGTTTATGACACTGGCTTAGCAAAGCTGTGCCTTCAAATCCATATTTTGTTGGACAGAATGAAACATCCATGGCACAGTATCAGATGGTACAACTGAGGGGGACAGCAATTTCCAGTGAGTTTGCAATTCCTTTTCCCTGCAGTCTCTCTCAGTCTGCAGGACACTGCTGGGCAGTGCAGTGTACATTCCCAGGCAGAAAAAAGGTATTTGAATACAGATATTTGACCTGAGCATTACAGTGTCCACCAGAGTGCTCAGGGGAAGCCTCAATGCTTCAATCACCTGAAGGGATTGGTAGCTGTAAGATCTATTTTCTTGTGGAACCATCACTTCCATGATGAAAGATCAGGAGAGTGTTCCAGTGATGTGCAATGTTTGTATTGATGTTACTGTAGCCAGTGATTATTTCCTACATTCATTTATTTTCCTTAGTCTGTCAGCCTTCAGGGAAGTGATTAGTGTTGGTTTAGAAATCCTGGCCTCCTTTAGCTTTTATAAGTGAAAAATTATTTTTTATTCCATCCCTCCTGCTGTACCTCCATTCAATCCTTCAGCATGTCCCTGAGAAGATCCTGCTTTCCTCCTTTCAGCTTAATGGGGCTGCCACTGGCTTTGTTCTTCATGCTGGAGACATTCTCAACATCAAGTTTCACTTGATCTTCATTTTCACATCACTTAGAGAGCCTAAAAATGTCAAGATGTCTGACAGTGGGGTCAGGACCTTGTGACTAAGATTGGCCCTATATTTCTCCATTTTCACACTGAATGGGCAGTATTTTAACATTACCTTTTCTTTTCTATTTTGATTATAAGTCCCCTGTCAGAGGCAATTTTTCTGGGCTGGGGTAGAAGAGTGACTTCTTATCTCTGCAGCTCCCAGGATGAAAGAGTATTAGATGAGGACATTTTCTGACACCATAATAATTCCAAAATATTTACTTTGATTTGCATGTTTTGGAGATTCTGGCCATCCCCATCAAAGATTCCTCTGGTGATGAATTGTAGCCCTGGGCTCAGTGCAGAAAGTGCAGAAAATGCCTTTCCCTGAGAAGATGTCAAGGAAAACTCTCCCTAATGTGACCTTGCCTGTGAGCCTGGATGTACTCCAGCACAGGGGAGCCCTTTGAATCTAAAATGTATATAAACACAAGTACACAAATCCAGTAGCAATACAGAGCTGAAAAAAATGTCAGGACACTGCCTCTGCAATAATAGCTCCAGAGCAGGACAGTTTCTCGTGGCTGCTCTGCCTAAAATGGGAAGCAGTGAGCAAGAGCAGCACTTGGAAGGAGGCACCAAGACTGGCTGGAGCCTTGGGCTGTGTGATAGAGCACCAGGGATGCTGACATCCATGGGGCAAACTGAGAGGCTGCCTCCTGCTGCATCCCATCTGATAGGGCTGGGTTGAAAATATCCTTCATTTTCAGTGTTGGAGATAAAGCCTCTTATTTATGAGAGTGGAAACTCCTCTGGTATCCAGAGGAAGCACCTCGGCATCTGCCCTGAAAGGCATCGAGGTCTCTCTCAATGCCCTGAGAGGGATTAAATAGAAACATCTGCTAAGTCTGTTTCTGTGAGATATCCATCTGGGCTTGTACCTTCCCTTCTTGTGTGCCCACCTAGAAAATATACTCCACATTTAAGCAGTGCATTTACTCAACACCAAACAGGATGTGAAATAATAACACTTAAAACAAAGAAAAAATGTCTGCATTTCCGGCTGGCTTTATTAACTGACAGATCTCCTGCACTGCAAAATGTATCAAACACTTCCTTTTGAAAAATGATGTAGATAATGGCTGACTATTAGCACTAATTGTACCCTGTGATGTTTGGGAAAACTCAAAAGCACTGGAAGAACAGCCAAGAAAAGCTGAGAAATCACTACAACAATTGATTTAATGAAGTGATAAGCTGTACATAATACTCTCTGCTTGCAAGTGAAAAGACACCTCTGCTGGTTTTGCTTTGTTGCCAAGAGTAATAAATATACAACGACTAAGGAAACACAAAAGCAATCAAGAATGCAACCTGTCTTCATGAACGTTTTCCTGAAATAAAACACCTTGGGAAATACAGAAGCACCAGGGTCAAAGTAAAAAAAACAGCTTGTACATTGGTTTGGATATTGCTACATGGAGAAAAAAGAATGGGAAATTATTTTTCCATACATGGTTATAAATTGCATAACTTAAAATCATTTGACTAAAATCATATGATGAAAATTAAAGATGGCAACAAAATTTGAGCACCAGACACTAAACCCCAGGAACATTAACAGAAATTGATTTATTTATTTCCCCATGGCAGAGATTAATTACCCCTGGAATTGCAGCTGTACTTCTTGCATGTTCAGCTTCCCTGTTTTCATGGCTCGCTTTTAGTTTTACCAAAAAAAAAACCAATTCAAGCCCCCAAACTTTTGATGCAGATGTTTTTTCTAGCCTAGTTTTGGGGAGAGTGCCCCTTTGATTTAATATTATTTGTATTCCTTATTCTCTTTGACTTATTTCCCACAACGAAGAATTCATAGCACTTCTGGAAATAATTTTGCAACATTCAATTTGCAAATTCTGCCACAAGAGTAATCACTTCTAATATGTTTTTATGCATCTTTCTTTGCTTCTTTTCACACCAGGCCCTAAAATTTCACAATAGGCCCTGCCACTATGCCAGAAAAAGCAGATGTAGCATTTTTAGTCATTAATTCTTTGGCTCATTTAAATCCTTATGTAAAATTCCTATTTCTAGGAATTGCATCCAAAAGTGCATATGCCTGAAAGGTTATTAAATATTAATATTGGGAAGACTGTTCTCTCTTCTTCCTCTTCTAAAGTCCTCTTTTGATTTACTGCTTTCTGTAGACCCAAATGTAAATAGTGTCACAGCAAATAAGTGTTTAGTGTCTGTGAAGTTTATTCTATTTGGGTTCTTAAGTCTGAGTTATAATGTGTATAAATTAGTGGCCAGTGAGTGTTGTTTAATTATCTGGAAGCCTTGTCATTGACAAAGTGACCTGTGCTGGTTTTCTTGCCAGAAGGAATTGAAGTTGTTATGCTAAAGTCTGAACAATTCGATGTAAATATTTACCCACTCGATAAAGAGGTGCTAAAGCTAATTCAGCTTTAGGATGTTAACTCCTGGAGATCACAAAAATCCCCATGGGAAGCCAGCTTCAAGTTCCACAGGGAAGCTTCAGTGGAAGCATCAGCTGCAGTGAATGAAAAGATGCTCTAACAAGGTGAATAAGGATAAGTTTGGGCTTGATCATGAGCATGCCTGGGAAAAATGATCTTCACACGAAGAAGGATCCTCCTCTCTGTCTGTTCTTCCCTCACAGTGCCCATCACTGTGGATTTTGTCTGGAGTTTTTAGTTCTGAGTGAAGACCAGTGCAAAAACGAAGATCTTGATGCCCCCACAGCCCATCTGAGATGCTCCAAAATATCCTGCCTGGCTTCTGCCTGGAGCCTCAGGTGTGTCCTGTAAGTCTTCCAGCACGTGGGTATCTTAGCTAGGCTGGGGTGGCCCACAGGGCATGAGACAGAGGTGTGTGAGCAGCTGAACCAGGTCCTCACCCACAGCAAGTCAGAGCAATGACCACCAGCCCAAGGGGTTACAGTTTTGGTCAGTTTGGAGAATTTCTGTCAAATCAGAGTAGCACAGAGATGGTGATTTTTGCTTTAGAGGTTTGGTTGTGTATACCTCCTCTGAGGGACAATCTGACACAGCAGCATTTGATGAGATGAGTGATTTTTAGTACCTTCTTTTTTCTTCTGAGGGTTTGACAGGGTTTGATGCTCAGGACAGTACTGGATCCATTGGCTTCACACTGCTCAGGGAGTTTATCTGGATAGCCATCACTTGTGACCACCAGACCAATAAAGATCTGTCCCACACTGCCAGTGCTTAACCAGCAAACTTCTGGATAGGAAAGGGCTTTGTGGCCTGTGGACAGTAAGACATCTATTCCTGGTCTCCCCACCCATTCCCTCCCAACCCACGAGTCAGCCAGCTCTGCCCTTTGGACCTGTACCAGGCAGTTCCTGGGCTCTGCAGCACAGCACAGAGCCCTCCAGCACTTGCAGGCCCATAGGGCTGCTGCTGGAGGAGATTCTTTGAACTGTCACACCATGGGATTGACTCCCAAGGCCACCCTCTGCATTGTCCCAGGTGCAGCTGCTCTCTCAGTGGCAGAAAGGTCATCCCTGTCCCTCAGGGAAAGGGGACAGCTGCTGCCTTTGGATCCCCTCTGTTATTTGGCCCCTCTGGTCAGTGAACTCCACAGAGATGTGGCTGTTAAGCATGACCAGAAATTATTTCATGCAAACATAGCGTAAAAGATTTCTGTTTGCTCCACGTTGCTGCCCCTCTGCAGGTTGAACTTCACGTGCAGAATAAGAGCACCACAGGGCTTGCCATGACAGGAGCTCCTGAGGAGATATGACAGGAAAAGCAGCACATCCCACCTGGCATTGCCTTCCAGGGTGCTTTGAGACTCGTCGGTGCATTATGGAGTTGGGGTCACCCAGGCTGGGTGGGGTGCCCTCAGAAAGGCTGCAGAGCCCCACATGGACAGGACTGACCTTGGTTGACTCCTCTGGGGACTCTCAGGCTGTCCCATAGACAGGACAGAACAGAGCCAGGGCTTTTCTCTCCATAGCTGCAACTGGGAAAAGCCAAAGAGGACACTGGAGAGGTAACCCTTAATGTCTTTAGGCATTGAGCATGAACTCACAGCCTCCTTTAGAAGCACAGGCTTGTCCTCAAAGCTCTCTATTTTTTTTTTTTCCCAATAAAGAAAGTGAGGAGCAGAGAAATTCATTTTGCCTCCATTAGATTACAAAATTTATCTGTGTATTTGCCATCTGATGCAGATCAAGGACCAACACTGTCAAGATTGTAATGGAAAGGATATTTTCTCTTTGCTTCCAAGACAAAACGTAGACAGAATTAAAGCAGATCTGCTGAGCTTAAGTTGTGTTCAACTTCTTCCAAGAGAGGAATACCCCAGTTTCCAATTGCATCTTCCTAAATCAATGATACTTGCAGAGAATTATAGAGAGTCTTTTCCTAAGATTTTTGTAGCATTCAGTAGTAACTTGAAAAATAAATTACCTGACAATGCCTATGTATACACATATTTGGAATGCCAGAAACTGCTTCTCATGGATTTCAAACCACTCAGACAAGAAGGTGGCTGGCCCCACATACCCCAGAACTGCCACTTGTTGGTCATACAACGCAGAAGTGTCTGCTCAAATTCCAGGTAAACACAGCAACAAATGACAATAAAGGAGCAGGACATGTTTTTAGCCTATGTTGATAAAATACACCAGTGCTGTTCTTGATTTGGTTCATGTTTGTCCTAAAGTGGAAGATGAAGAATGTACTCAGTAGAAATTTGAGTTAAAGGGTTAATTTTGCTCCCTTGTTAATTTTGCAACATAAAATGCACGTTTCACAAGACATCAAAATCGTAAATTGGCATAAGCAGGAACAAGTTAATTTAGCTCTCAGAAAATCTGGCTCCACGTGTCTCAGATTGTCCATTCCGTGACACTCCTCTCTCCCTTTTCCCTTGTGTTATCTCCCTTCTGTCTGGGCTGCAGAAAGGAAACCAAAGGCTCCGACCACCCACGGGGCCTCCTCAGCAGCTGTAAAACAAAAATGCCTTTTCTGCAGCAGTGCCATCTCCTTTGGCTGGGCTTTGGGTTGGCATCGGGGGCCAGGTCTGATACCAGCCAGGGAATTTTTTTGAAAAGGCAGAAGGAGAACATCTTTGCAGCGCTTCCCTCACCCTGATTGTTTCCTCTGGGGAATTTGCTACCCTTGTTGGATGTACAAAATAGGATCTTTTTTGTGGGGGTGGGGATGTGGGTTTGTTCTCTGCTCAAGGTCCAAATGACTCGGGTTGAGCATTCTCAGCATTTTAAGGGAAAACAGCCATGGCCCACCTTGGCTTTTATGGGAGAGGAAGAATGTGAATCAAAAATTAAATTCATGTAGCTTTGTGGGTGGCCTCCCCTGCTACGCAGAATATCTTTGTGTACACTCATGTCTGCCATGACTTTGAGAAAAAGCCCTTTACTTGTATGGCAACAAACTTGTAAGTCAGTGTTTACGTTCCTGAACACTATATCATATTTCCTGACAGAGTTAATGAAACAAATTAAGCAAAACTCCACACAGATTCCTGCATTCACAGAAAACTTTCCAGACTTCTTGCAGCTCCTGGTTGTGGTGGTAGCTGAGTATGCTGAGCCTTATTTTCCATTTCCTAAAAAATCATAAGCTGCCTGGCCTAGCCTTGACTTTTTTTATTTTAAGGAATGAAGGATTAGGTTAAAATACTCTTTAAAACTACATCCCACTTCTTTCAGAGGCTCCAAAGTCAGTTTTCAGAGTGACCCAAAGGATTGGTCAGCTTCATGGGGACCTGACATGTGTTTAAAGTTAAGAAAATTATTGATGACAGGGTACTTTGAACACACGTTTTCCTGACTTGGGTCATCAGGCAAACAAATCACTCGATTAATTCAATGAGAAGGCTGCAAAAGCATAAATATACAAGTATTTGCCATGCTGGGTTATTAATCTGGTGTCCTCCAAAGAGGTATCATCAGGTTATTGGAGATGCCAGGGAAATGTGTACAGCAGAGCTCATTCACAGGAAACAGGGCTGCCCTTCTTCACCTATTTGATATTTCTGATCAGTTTTGAAACATAAAAACAATGAAGTGTCCAGATATGCAACTAAAGTAAAAGGTTTTTACTAAATACAAGTGGATCTTGACTTTCAAACTGGTTTTCCAAACCCATTTAATGCAGCTCTAGACTGGTCACATATTCACTTTTTGAGGCAAGGCACCACGGAAGACATTTCAGCATATAAATGGAAAAATGTTGCTCAGAAGAAACGTCCACATTTACCTAATCATCCTTCTGCAGCCAAAACTTTCTTCAGGAAGGGGCCTCAGGAAGTTCCGCACCCATGAATTCCTGCTGACTGTAATGGAATGGGCAGACATGAATGAGTAACCAACTCCAGAGTGTAAAGCCAGCTCAGAAACCAGCCTTTTACTATCAAAATTCTTTAGTTTTTCATTTAAGAGTTTCATATTCAAGCAAATTTCCTATGGTGTAAAAATTTTCAAGATTAAAACTATGTATGTAAAATAAGATTCATGCCATCAATTGTATACATAGACTATGATCAATTGTATACGTAGACTATGATTTAAGAATAGCATATGCTATGCTATTCTTAAAAAAAAAATGTTTTAGATAAAATGGAAGTTGAATATTCGGATCTTAAAATACGGATTTTCAGCTATGCCTTACCTCAGTTTTCCATTGATATTTTTTAATATATATTCATAACTTAATTTACTTAATAAAACTTGAATTTTGCCACATATCTGTTCTTACTCCAAATTCTCCAGTCTTCGTCTAACAAAAAATTGCCACTCTGCTGCAAATTTATTGAAAACTGACCAATATAAAATGACAGGAATATCATGTCTTTTAAAAATATTCCTCCAAAATCAACCTGTATCTCACAAAAAAAGGAACAATTGGATTCTAAACTATGCGTAGTTCTAAAAGCTTACTCTCAAGCATCCATTTTTAGAAATACAGAACCATTCCTCCAGCTTTTTAAATAGCTGAGACTTAATATGCCATGAAAACATACTGTAAATATTTCTGTTGCTGGAATGGTGTCTCTGTTACCACAAGGAGTTGCTAGGATATTATCTGTGTGAGGAAGTTTGTTGTGCCTTCATAAAGGAAAACTAACAGTCATTTTGATGCATTATGCAAATAATATCCTGTTTTCTCAACAGATTCCTTTGCAGCAATCAAAAAAAAACCTCCCAGCCTTTGAGCAGATTTCTGTACTCTGCTGTCAGCTTCCCTGCAAGGAATAATTCCATTTTTCCTGCAGTGATTACAGTAGTAAATAAACCTGTGCCTAACTGAATTTAGTGCTTGAGATCATACTGCAGGCGTATATCTCAGAGAACCTTTCAAACTCAGAAACAGGAAAAATGTTTAAAATAAATAACTTTTGTCACCAAAATTATGTTTAGAAATGACTGCTAAACTGATACCTCTGTTTCGCTGATGGTTATTAAGAATGATGTGTTTAACAGAGGAGTAAAGTCATGAAGTTCATCACTGTAAAAGAGAAATTTGTTTGCAAGACTTGTCTGGCCCTCTTGTTTCTGATACCTTAAAAGAACCTGTGATAGAGTAAACATTATTAGAGTACTTATAATAAAAAGAGGAAGTTATTTTCTCTTTAAGACACATAATTTATGCTTGACTTGTCTTTGATGTTCCCAAGGTGTTTTAGGTTTCGTTGGGGTTTTTTTCAATATCTGCAGGAAATCACTTCAGTCTAACTTTACTCTAGGCAAGCCACAACTTTGTTATGCTGAGTTTGGACCTTGCTGCTTATTTAGGTGTTGTTTTAAGGGTCCTTTAATTCCTCTCTCATTCCTGGCCATTATTTTTTTCTTTGTTTGAACAAGGACTGAATGAAGGTAAAAGCCTCCAAATAATGGCTACAGTTCCTTGTTAGAGAAAGCAGTGACAATAGTCTTTGATTAAATGTATAGGATATAAACTGTAGGCCCAAAATCCAACCAAATGTACTTCAATTTTTTGGAGCTTAGCAAGCCTTTAAGCTTGTGTTAATTGCTTGCATTGCTTGGTGGTGGTCAGAAGAAAAGGTTCTGAGCTGCACCAGGACATTCAGTGCCCTGTTTCTGACCCAGCAGGGCGAGGAAATGTCAATGTGATGAGAAGGTCTTGGGAGATCTGCAGTGTGAATTCCAGGCAAAAGTTATTCAAACAAGCATGAGGTGGATTTTGTGCAATCTATTTTCACTTTGACTCACTACTGGTTTGGGTTTTTGACCACCACTGAAAAATCGAAAGGATGAAAGAAAGTGTTTTCCTGACAAAATCAAAATGGAATCTATGGTAAACCTGCTTTTATCCAGCACTGGATTTAAGGTTGAGAAATAGCACAGTGGACTCACCATATTTGTTCTTTAGACAAAAGGAGCTATGAAGAAGAATTAGACATCTTCAAAAGATTTTTTTTTTTAACTATGCAACAGCAAGTTAGGAAGAAAAATTCCTGTATCAAAATATATGGTTTTTAGTTTAATGTCAGGTATAGAAAATTATTTCCATGTTTTGGCAATATATGACTAATAACAATTGGTAAATCACAATTATTTGGGTCTTAAAGCCACTGCACAGGACCCCTTAAGTTAAGGATGAAAAGAGAGAGATTAATTATTATTTCATCAAAGGAAAAACACTCTAAATGTATTTAGCATTTATATCACTGATATATTTGCAAAAAAAGCTAAGTATGAAGTATTTATTTTAAAAAATACATATGCATAAGAATGGAACTCTGAAGCACTCACAGGTCTACAAAGCTATTTTTCTTCTATTCAACTCTAAAATTTTGGTTAGGTGGTAGCAGGATTGGATAAAATACACATACTGCTGTATTTAAGAAAAATATTAAATCACAGACAGTGAAATTAAGTATAAAAATACATATTTACTATCATTCAGATGGAAAAACAATTCACATTTGCAAAGCAGTTTGAACAGTACACATGACAACACCATTATTGTAGCATAGTTCACACACCATATAACTAATTTTAGCTGAGAATATTAAAGACAACTATGATTTTTAAGCCTAAAGGTTTTTAATGAACTCGTTCAACTTGAAGAGTTTGAGAACAGGATGTATTTTGAAGGATTGAAGTGAGGCAATAACATCATGCTGATTATGATTTTCAGGGAGTTTAAACATTTCATCACTGCTAATTCCCACAGCGTACAACCCATTACTTTTAAAAGAATGGCCTACTTTTCACAATGTAAGGAATGAAAAATTGAGGAATAACCTGGGGTTTTTTTCAGCTCTCTTGACAAATAGAGGTGCATTTCAGCTGTTTACCATTTAGCTGCTCTCAGCAATTACTAAATACCAGCCCCCAGCCCTGTTTGCCTGACATTCTCCTTCTACCAAAATAAAATAAAATAAAAAAACAAAACTCAGACATCTGCTGAGGGGCAGAGGGACCTGACTGATCTTTCTGTAGTGGAAAATGTGTTGATCCTTTCTGAAAATGAGAGAGCAAAGAGTGTCAGCAAAAACTCAGATTGTTTTGGGAGAGTGTCTGCAGCACAGTGAGAGGGACTGCAGCTCATCATCAGATTAGAAAATTTCCAAAACACAGTTCTGTGCAGTCTTTTTAAATTAAGTAGATACACATTCTCATTTCCTTAGGGAAATGCACTTAAAAGGAGGTCTCTTTGCAGTGGGAAGAGAAGGGCAATTTCTAAGGCTCAGAAGAAGGAGAAGAGGGAATAACAACTGCCACCTAAGCTTCAAATGGAATTTTCCTGTGTGGCAGTTTGCTGTTAGATTTGTTGAATCCCAGGTTTCTGCTTTTGAACAAAAGGATTACCTGTGGGGTAAAAACTTCTGCATTTATGGGGTGATTTGAA